>JAZHYW010000699.1:0-56470 GCA_037355805.1 Ixodes ricinus | reverse complement strand
TCTCTCTCTCTAAGGGGGATCTACAACTTTCCGATTGACATTTTTGCTCCTAATATAACATATAAAAAATAAGGTTAGCTTTCCTAAAATTTTAATAATTATGCTTAATTAAGAATTATTCAACTTTCGCAAGACGCTTCATGACAACATACAGTTGGTTTCATTGGCGTAGAGTGACCTACTTTTGAAGAAAGAAAATCAGGGCGCGGTGTTTGGGACAACAGATATTTACGTAGATCTACGTCTCGCTGGTGTCACAACGGAAACGCGGCTATGTTTTCAGTCATGATTTATTTTGGTGAAAATCACGGCACCCTGTAGAGTGATGAAATAATACACGGCAAGCATATGACGATACAAGAAATATGATAAGTGTTGGCTGCCTCGCAAGCAACATATTTCTGACTTCTCGTTCCCAAATGCATGTCGTGGTTTTTTTGTTGTTTTTTTTCGAGAAAACAAATCGAAGCTTATTTTTACACCGATACTTTCGTGCACAAAAACGTCCGTACATTGAAATGTCCCATACCGGAAAGTCCGTGCACCGAGAAGTCCGTCCACCAAAATGTCTGTGCACCGAAATGTCCGTGTACCGAAATGTCCGTGCACCCAAAAGTCCGTGCACCGAAACGCCGTACACCAAAACGTCCTACACCGAAATGTCCGGATCCCACTTGACAGTACCAGCTCGAAACCCAACAATTAAGCTACTCTGTGAACTGCCCAGCCAAAGAGCCTTACTTCCACTCGTAGAGCTCGGTAACAAGAGCCATAATCTCTATCAACGTTCAGAAGCTGATAAGGTGAACATATCGCAGCATTTTTTGACTCAGAATGTGAGTTTTCGAGTCGTCGTAAACCCGGAAACCGGAGAAAGAGGAGGGGGGGGGTTAAAGAATGAGTAACGGTTACAAGTACAGTCGCCGGCCAAATGAGCTCCCCCGACCGAACGCCGACCGGATCAGCGAAAATCGCGCATGCGGCCCGTCGAGCGTTGCCGCGTACTGGGAGCCGGGCGATTGGGACCAAACCATTGCGTTATCAAAGGGGTGGACGCAGGAAGTTTAATAGCATTCCGCGTTTTGGAGCGTGAATGTGAAGCACAGCCGATTCCAATCCCGATTCCGGTTGTTGGTAAACGCAGACAGCTTATCGAAATTCTTCACTGCATATTATCTCTGACGTGTTATATGCAACTTTTTTATTTGCAAAACCGGTTTGTCATTTTAAATATTTCCTACCCGAAGAGTAATCCTACGCACAAGCCTTTCTTACAATCTTTCTTAAACCTAGACTAGACAAGGACAAGCGATTTTGAAATAATTTATTTAATCTAAAAGGATATGCTATAGATAACCAAAGAAAAAAGATATATGTCAAAGCAGAATAAAAATTTAGGCACTTTTCATGAACGCGTTTTATCGAGGAGACTCTATTGTTCTGCGCTCAGTAGCCTGTTGCTTCGCCAAGGGTTAATTCTCTACACTATGAGTTTGCAGATGGCTTCCTGGTCGGTCACTTCTCGCTTGCTGAGGGATCATTGTTATCATGCCTAATATCATATCAAACATAGGGTTTTTACATTTGGAAGCATCGATCGAACACTGCTGCTTTATCTACGCCTAAAGCAAGCTCCAGTTTATCAGCAGTTATAACATCATCTCCGAACACTTGCGACCAACACCCGAAGACGGCAATTCTAATCGGCCGCGTTTTTGTGATTCACGCCTCTAAAGGCTGGAATGCCAATAAAAGCTATGCGTCTACCCCTTTGATAACGGAATGGTTTGGTCGCAATAGCCCGGCTCCCAAAACGCCCCAGCGCTCGACGCGCCGCGTGAGGATTTTCGCTGCTCCGGTCGGCGTTCGGCCGGGGAAGCTCATATGGCCGGCGACTGTACCTTCATTACTCCCAGAAGCAATCAGATTACTCGTTTGATTACTATATAATAAAATAAATCATCCGATACAAAATTACTTCAAATAGTAATGGACTACAAGTAATTTGATCACTTGTAATGTGTACCGTACAAGTTTGGTCCGAAGCGCATCGAACAAAGCAAAACTCAAACCCTTATCCGCACCTTTAGAAGACCTTCCAGAGGACGATACTTAAATGTCTTTCAATAACTAGTGGACCTTCGAAGAGGCTCCAAGTTTTTACGTAGAGCAGTTTACTACTCCGAAAATAACCGCGAACTCTAGCTTTGTCCAAATGCGCAAATCGAGTTAACGAGAAAAACAAAGATTGTTTTCGGTACTTATTTCTACGCTTCCACCGTGTCACTCTTACGCACTGGCTGGAATAAGGTTTTTACCGACTAGAAAGCACTTTGAATTTTTATGTAACACTGATCCTATACGCGACAACGCAAGACATCTAAGTTGTTTCGCGTTCTGAACGCTGAAACCAACCTTCTTTCGCCCGCCATTTTGCCTGACAAGCGCTCCCTATAGTTCTCTAGAATCGACTATAGTGGAGAAATGAATGCGACCACTGCTTTTGAAACCCTTCCGATGGCGCAGTAGCCAGCTAAAGTAGATAAAATTTTATATTCGAACTTGATATAATCCAGGCTGTTTGCTATCGGCGAATATGTTTCGATGGTCAAATAATAGATATGTCGTAAAATACATTTGTTGCTGAGTTTGAGGTGGCTTCCGTGTTTGTTCATTTTCTATTTGATTTTTCCCAGTCTCAGGTCGAATCATGAATACAAAGGCCGGTATTGCGGATTTTCGGGCTTCTGAGATCATCTTTTTGTGGCAATAAAGGAATTTGCACGTACTAAGAACACAAAAATTACCATTGTGCTCACCCTTCCACCAACTCTGGGAAATTGGCTCCGGATGGCGAGGCATCCAGCAGTCTAAAAGTAAAGATCGCGGCACGCCATTCCTTTTGCACAAACAAATTCTCCTTTCGTGTGAGAATAAGGCTTGTCGCGCTTTTCGATTCCATGGCTTATAAAGAAATTTTAAGCGAATGTTCGAATAGGTCTGAATTTTAGAACGTTTAATGCGATGTTTTTGTTGTTCCCATAAAAAGATAATGAACTAAAAAGGTATATGATGCCCGTTTAAGTCAAATTTCACGTCAGGCGTGAACAGAAAAATATAAATAAAAAAATTAAAATAATTTGGTCAGTTTTATTTTGATCGTTTCTGCGGTAATACCGACAAGCGCTTATTTGCAGATTTAACAATATTATCATTAAACGGAATCGGGTTCATGTATTTTATATATGTTACACATGGGCATTGCACTGTACGCCTAAGTAGAGATTATAAATATGGTGTCTGAGGTGCAGTGAATTTAATTTCGCTCGACTTTGTATTCGATTTGAGCACGAGCATAATTTGCATGTCATATAAAAATAAAAAAAATTGTATTATAGGCGGTGACAGGTTAATGGGCAACACCGCTCGGAAACGAAACCAAAATAAATGACTGGTATCACATTAGTGGCACGAAATATGAT
Source organism: Ixodes ricinus (assembly GCA_037355805.1). NCBI lineage: Eukaryota > Metazoa > Arthropoda > Arachnida > Ixodida > Ixodidae > Ixodes > Ixodes ricinus. The sequence goes on along the minus strand of JAZHYW010000699.1, from coordinate 52,988 downwards.
TACAGCCATAATATTACGTCAAAGTGAAGCCCCGTACTTCACTAAAACCGATTTTAAAGATGCGACCAGCTGCTCTTTAGAGGGCGGCAAGCGGGTTAGCTTTTAGTCAAGGAACACTGGCGCAGCCTCCCCTGACATCACGTCGCAGTAGATCTGCGGTTGATTGGTTGTACCAAAAGCACCTGAGCTCCTTATTGACGTCACGTCGCGGCCGTAGGGCTGATGATCAATGTTGCCATTCCTCTAGCAGATAGTTTTGGTTTAGCCGTAGACGCCCGAAACCAAACTCTGAGCCATGATATTGCCACGCGCGTTGGCGCGCGAGCGCTTGCGTAGCCGAGTGGTTAGCGCGCTTGACTGTCGCGCGGAAGGTGTACGTTCGATTCCAGTTAGCGGACTGTCCTTTCATTTATTCTTTCAACTTGGCCTTCTCGTAAGTTCGAGAACATTCTCGTCTGATCGAGTTCCGAATGTTCTACGCACCGAAAGTTCTACGCCGAACGATCCAGAAACCCACGAGGGTACATAAGGGATACCAGCAAGGCAAGCAGGAGCCAGTCTCGCTCCAGCAGCGTCCGACTCTGCGCTTACGCCGACTTCGACGCTCGCGACGCTCTGCTGTTATCTTCTGTCTCCTTTTTAATTTTTTTGGGCACAAGTTCACCCCATTAAACGTTCAGTTTACTCAGTTATTCGCCGCCTCATCACTTGTCATTCGTGACATTTTGGTGGAGGTGCGGGGTATAACTTTCCATGCCCGTTGAGCGTACACCTCCCAAGACATCCCGGCCAAGTGAGGTGCTCAGCCCTGGAAGGCTACCCTTCGTAGAAGACGCCGTCGCCCGAGCAAGCCGCCGTACCAGAGTCCAATCCTTGAACTGGGACACCTGCCGCAGAAACAGAAGAAGACCGCGAGGATGACCACTCCACCCGTCGCTTGTCCTACTCGTCGCTGCCCGTACGCCTGTGTCCTTCCATGGCGAGCCTTATGAAGACGTCGAGGACTGGCTACAACAGTACGAGCGAGTGGCCCAGCACAACCGATGGACGGAAGAACAGCGCCTACAGAGCCTTTAACTTCGCGCTCGAAGGAACGGCCAGGCACTGGTTCGAGAATCGCGAAACTTCTCTGACCTCGTGGACCGCCTGCAAGGATGCTCTGAGACGGACTTTCACCAACCAATATCGACGGGAGAGGGCCGAGGACCTTCTACGAATGAGAACCGCAGGGCACAAGCGAGACGATCACCAGCTTTGTCGAAGATGTTCTGCGCCTGGTCGCTCGCGGCGATTCTCAAGCCACCGACGAAAAGAAGCTTCGGATCCTGATGCGAGGCGTAAAAGATGACATCTTCGGTGGCCTTGTCCGCAACCCTCAGCCACCATCGAAGATTTCGTCAAGGAAGCCACAAACATCGAACGTGCCCTTCAAGCACGGGCCTCCCATTACCAGTGACTTCCCGGCGTCGCTGCCCTCTCGACTTCCAGCTGCAACGGCCTGGACCTCCGCGAGATCATCCGGGACGTCGTGCGGAAGGAAATCAGGAAGCTTCTTCCTGCTGCCGCAAGCCCGGATTTGCCCTCAATCGCCGAGATTGTCCGGGAAGAAGTTCAGCAGGCGCTGCAGCCACAAGTTCTTGTCAGCGCCGCTCCCGAACCACCGGCGCTGAGCTACGCCGCACCTACCCGACGACCACCGCCCCCTGCTCACCCGTGTACAACGCCACCCCGACGTAAACCTCCAGCGCCGAAGTTTTCCCGACGCCAGGAAGATCGGGCGCACGCCCAGCCAGAAGAAGCAGCGCCACGAAAGACCGACGTGTGGAGGACAGCCGATCGACGCCCGTTGTGCTATCACTGCGGTGAAGCCGGCCACATTTACCGTCGATGCCCCGACAGAAAGCTGGGGCTGCGAGGGTTCCACCCGAACGACCCGCGCCCAAGGTACGACGAACGCCCTCGCGACATCGAGGAATACCTCCGACGCTCGCCCTCCCCAGTGTCGTCTCTCCGCCGTGAAGCCCGCTCCCCATCGCCACGACGTTCAGCGTCCCCAGCGCCACGACCCCGCCGAGAGAGCCTGTCTCCCCTGCGTCGCCGGGAAAACTAAGTGCGGCAACGCCTGGAGGTGACGTTGCCGAAAACGACGGAAGCCAACAGCCTCCAAGAACGCCGGAGCGCTCCCACTCTCCCGACGCCCCGCATCGCACCGACGCCCCTGCAACGGTGTCCAACAACCTAAACGTTGTTATCGACGGCCTCGACGCATCGGCACTCGTGGACACCGGAGCAGACTACTCAGTCTTGAGTGGGAGGCTCTCTCGCCGCCTGCGAAAAGTGACAACGCCGTGGGATGGACCTAAATACGAACCGCCGGAGGGCATCTCATCACACCAGTCGGGAGATGCACCGCTCGCGTCGAGATCCACGGTGAGACGTGCCCTCTAAAATTCGTCATTCTACAAGACTGTGCCAGAGACGTCATTCTCGGCATGGACTTTCTGTGTGAATACGGCGCCGTCATCGACCTTGGTGAAAACAGATTGACGCTGCGGACGCCTGTTCCACCTTCAGAGAAACCCCAAACAGCGTCAGCCACCGTCCGAGTCGCTGCCGACCACGTGAACCTGCCGCCGCGATCAAGTGTTGTCGTACCCGTCGTGACCGATGCAGCTACCTGCGGCGAAGTTGTTCTGGAAGGCAACCTTCAATTGCTCCTGGGAAGAGGAATAGGCGTCGCAAGAGGCGTGACTAAACTTCAGGATAAGCGCACCGTGGTCCTCGTGACAAACTTCCGACAAGAAACGCAACACCTCACAAAAGGTGCCGCTGTGGGCCACGTCGAGGAACTCCGAAACTCCGCCGAAATCGCCGCGATTGCTGAAAAGTCATCGCCACCTCAGCAAGACATTACGCCGCCAGCACAGCTTGACATTGACTCCAAGCTTCCAGGCCCGAAACGACGGCAGCTGAGTGACCTCCTCGCCGAATACAGCGACTGCTTCGCGACGTCGTCGAAGGTGCGCCAAACCACCGTTGCGAAGCATCGCATCGTCACCGAGGACGACGCGCTCCCTGTGCACCGATCGCGGTACCGAGTCTCCATAAAAGAACGGGAGGTCATCCAACAGCAAGTGGAAGAAATGCTGAACGACGACATAATCCAGCCTTCAAGCAGTCCGTGGGCCTCTCCAGTCGTGCTGGTTAGGAAGAAGGACGGAACGCTTAGGTTCTGCGTGGACTACCGGCAGCTGAACGCGGTAACGAAGAAAGACGTCTATCCACTCCCCGAATCGATGACACGATAGACCGGCTGCGCCACTCTCAATACTTTTCATCGATGGACCTGAAGAGCGGCTACTGGCAGATCGAAGTCGACGAACGGGACCGAGAGAAGACAGCTTTCGTCACGCCGGATGGCCTGTACGAGTTCAAGGTGATGCCTTTCGGCCTATGCACGGCGCCGGCAACTTTCCAGCGTGTCATGGACACGGTACTGGCAGGGCTGAAGTGGCAGAGCTGTCTCGTCTACCTTGACGACGTCGTAGTGTTTTCAAGTGACTTCGACGAGCACTTGCGACGACTCCGAGCTGTTCTCCAGGCCATTCAGACCGCCGGACTCACACTCAAGCCGTCGAAGTGCCGGTTCGCCTATGACGAACTGAAGTTCCTAGGCCACGTGGTTAGTAACAAAGGCGTCCGCCCAGACCCCGAGAAGACTCTGCGCCGTCGCGGCATTTCCAGCGCCGACAGACAAGAAGGCCGTGCGAAGATTCCTTGGACTTTGCGCCTACTATCGACGCTTCGTTCGGGATTTCGCTAAAGTTTCCGCACCGCTCACAAACCTCACGAAGGACGCCGAGAAGTTCGAATGGGCCGAGGAGCAGCAGCAGGCATTCGACGAGCTGAAACGAAGACTCCAGACTCCTCCTGTGCTTGGACATTTCGATCAGGATGCGGAAACCGAGATTCACACGGACGCAAGTAACACGGGACTGGGCGCTAGTACTGGTCCAAGTGCAAGAAGGCATCGAGCGAGTCATCGCCTACGCAAGTCGGACGCTGTCCAAGGCGGAGAAAAATTACTCCACGACTGAGAAAGAATGCCTTTCGGTCGTCTGGGCAATCACAAAGTTTCGTCCGTACTTGTACGGGAGCCCGTTCCGCGTGGTGACGGACCACCACTCGCTTTGCTGGCTTGCGAACCTCAAGGACCCGTCAGGACGCCTCGCTCGATGGAGTCTCCGACTACAAGAGTTCAACATGACTGTGGTCTACAAGTCAGGCCGCAAGCACAGCGACGCCGACTGCCTGTCCAGAGCCCCCGTCGAAACCCCTTCCGGCTGCAGCGACGACAATGACGACGAGTGCTTCCTAGGAGCAGTGAACACCGACGACATGGCACGACGTCAACGGGACGATCCTGAGCTGCGCGCACTTAATCGAGCACCTGGAAGAGGGCGGGAGTACCGTGCCACGTGTCTTCTCACGAGTACTGCCGACCTTCGCCATTCGACAAGGTGTACTCTACAAAGAGAACTTCGGGGACAACAACACACCATGGTTGCTGGTAATCCCGACCGACCTTCGGGAGGAGATCTTCCAAGCATGTCACGACGACCCGACAGTCCGGACACCTCGGTTACAGCCGAACACTGGCCCGTATTCGTGAAAAGTATTACTGGCCAAAGCTCCCCAAAGCCGTCCACCTCTACACCCGATCGTGCCACGAGTGCCAGCGACGTAAGAAACCGCCGACGAAGCCGGCAGGTCTCCTGCAGCCGATTGCTCCCCTGACCACACCGTTCCAGCAGATCGAAATGGATCTACATGGCCCTTTTCCGTCGTCAACGTCGGGAAACCGCTGGATAATCGTCGCCACAGATTATCTCACGCGGTACGCCGAAACGAAAGCCCTTCCTTCAGGGACTGCTGTGGAAGTCGCCAAGTTTTTCATCGAGTCCATCGTCCTCCGGCACTGGCGCTCCCGAAGTTCTGATTGCAGATCGCGGATCATCGTTCATGGCACAGATGACCCAAGAAATCCTCCGGCTCAGTCACACCAGCCATCGTCGTACTACTGCGTACCACCTGCAGACCAACGGGCTGACGGAGCGACTCAACAAGACAATCGCCGACATGATCTCTATGTACGTCGACGTAGAGCACAAGACGTGGGACGAGGTGTTGCCCTACGTCACGTTCGCCTACAATACGGCGGTTCAAGAGACCACTGGATTCACACCTTTCCAGCTGGTACATGGTCGGAAGGTAAGGACCATGCTGGACGCCATGCTGCCCCATGAGCCATCTGACAATGAGAGCGACGACGCCCAGGTGGTTGCTCAACGGGCCGAAGAAGTCCGCCAGCTCGCGCGACTCCTGATTCAAGACCAGCAACGCGTCGACGCGGGCCGCTACAACCTTCGTCGTCGGGACGTCCACTTCCAGCCCGGAGACAGGGTGTGGGTCATGGACACCGATTCGCCACCGGGGTCTCAGCGAGAAACTCCTGAAGCGCTACTTTGGACCCTACAAAGTGCTTCGTCGACTCGGGGATCTGAACAACGAGGTGATGCCCGACGGAACACGGACTTCGATCACGCCGCCCTCCACGACCGGAAGTCGTCCACGTCGTGCGCCTCAAGCCGTACTACGATCGATAGGACTGTGAATTGTGTTTTGTAATACGCTCGATAGGATTGTGTTGCACAGGTCTACGTAGTTTGGCATTATTTGTTTTGTTTTGCGGTTTTTGTTTTTCGGCACGTCGCATCGAGACGATGCGCTTTTAAAGGGGGGGGGCAGTAATGCCACGCGCGTTGGCGAGCAAGCGCGTGCGTGGCCGAGTGGTTACCGCGCTTGACTGTCGCGCGGAAGGTGTAGGTTCGATTCCAGTTAGCGAACCGTCCTTTTATTTATTCATTTCAACTTGGCCTTCTCGTAAGTTCGAGAACATTTTTGTCTGATCGAGTTCCGAATGTTCTACGCACCGAAAGTTCTACGCCGAACGATCCAGAAACCCACGAGGGTACATAAGGGATTCCGCAAGGCGAGCGGAGTCAGTCTCGCCCCAGCGTTCGACTCTGCTCTTACGCCGACTTCGACGCTCGCGGCGCTCTGCTGTTATCTACTGTCTCCTTTTTAATTTTCTTTTGGGCACAAGTTCGCCCCATTAAACGTTCAGTTTACTCAGTTATTCGCCGCCTCATTACTCGTCATTGATGACAATACTTATAAGACTACACACAATATCGAAAAGAAAAATATGCCTCGTAATTCAGGGGCACTGGTTTAGCTTAAAACAGTCGTAATCCCAAATTCAAAAATATTAACTGGAGTTGCCCTTCAAGATGCTCCTAGCGCGAGATTTCTGTCTTTGATAGCACTTGGTCGTACACGCAGCCAGAGCCTGGTAGTAAGTAGCGATCGCGTGTTGCAGGCGCTGCGTCCACTTGGTTCATAACCTATCACCGTCTGCTGACATCGGCCACTTCGCCTGTCAACGACCATCACCTGTCACCAACCTCATGTCACGCGACACCACGACTTGGCAAGGTTACTTCAATTTCCACAATAATTTAAGAGAGAGATTAATAAACAATATATTTTTCTGCTCTCCACGAAGCGCCCGTTTAATGAAATTTAAACAAATTTAAAACATATCTTCCTAAAAGACCGGTGAAGTCTCCAACATCTAGATTTTTTTTTATTGTAACAAACTATTAGATACTATTTGTAAGGGACGCCCTATAATATTAAGTTTGTGAACGGCGCATTTGCTGAAAAAACAACTTCGTTTTATTGTCTCATTTTAATATCTGCGAGAATCTATTAACTATATGGCAAAAAGATGCACCGTCCTCGTCCTTTTGGGTAACTTCAACTAGGAGGGGTCGTTTAGCTTTCTCCCTTTTCCTCTCACCAATCACGGCAGTCGTGGGCGCTCACGTCTGCCAGTCTGAAGATACGTGCCTAGCTATTTCACCGCATGCTTCCCCGTGTCTTTATACACGTGAAGACGACGCGCCACCTTTAGATTCAATATATTTTTTATCCATGTTCCACTTAGTGGGTCTTGAGCTCTCGTTAAATAGGTAAAAAGGAATATTATATGTTGCACATTTAGTGAGCCACGTAAAGGATAACCCAAACATCTTAATCCCTCCACTCTTTTTTTTTCTGAAGTCCAAGGGTTTTTCCGGCATTGAAACAAAGGAAACAAAACCTCGTTCCTGTCTGGTTACTTCATCGTCTTCATCGTCCTCATCCCTCTCAATGACCTCATGACTTACCACCAGAGTGTCGAAACGCACGTGGAGCGAAAGCTCGCGCTGCAGAACCCAGGGATCCTGGGTTCAATCCCCACCCTGTCCGTTTCGATCTGGATGAGCATCGTACCGGCGTGCGGTCGTGTATCACTACTGCGTGGTGCACGTTAAAGACCCCAGGCTAGCGGTTGTACCGCACTGGCTAAATTGCTTATCTACAGTGGGTAACAATGTCGCCATGTTCTGGCAGACTAAACTCTTGCTGTATAAACAACCAACGACTGATTTGTTTGTTTGTCGAACCGCAATTTTTATCGCTTTAGTTTGGGTCAGTTCGGGTTCGGGTTCACGGTTTTCGGTTGAGTTCCGGGTCAGTTCCGTGGAGAAAAAATAACGGTTCCAATCGGATCGAACCGGTTCGAACCGGTTTGAAGCGCAAGTTGAGAACATAATTTTCGCGTTGTTTTGGTAATATGCACTATTTCAACCGTCAAACGAGAAACGTTATAGCTTTTCATCACTTGTACATTCCATTTTTTTTCAGGTACCAAAAATTAAAAAACTACATTATTTAATTTCAATAAAACAGTAAAAACAATCTAAATTCACATACAAAACGTCATGTTTATACAACTAAACATCTATTTGTTTAACTCAGCCGCACTAAGTTTAACCTGAATCGAAAGGTTATCAGTCCGGTAGGTTGACTAAAATATCTGTGAATGGTACAACTTTGTATCGCAGTATTAAAAGTTAAATCCTAGTTGTGCTCTTGAATTTAGGAAATAATGAAAGTGCATAAAATCATAGAAGGAGCACCTCCTCGCCAAAGTAACACCCTCCCCACCCCAGCCCGCACGACCTCCTACCGGGTCTACTCCCTGAGGATCCTCCCTTCTGCATCCACTGCGGCGATCGCCCAAATACCGTCACATGAAAGACGTTTACAATTCTCTGTAATGCCGAATTAGAGCGCAGCTCTTGAGGAGGAAGAGGGGATTGTACGGAGAGGAGGGTATGCCTTTCACCGTTCTTCTACGCGTACTCATCCAGATTATATATAGAATTATGCAGCGCCTCTTTCGCGGCAGCGAGAGAATATTTTCCCCGAAAGTCTACCTTCATAGTCTAGAATTACCATGGTTATCGTTTCTTTTGCGATATTCTCAGTTGTATAAAAGCTTAGAGTGCCTCTCACGTTTCACAGATCGCTTTCCCGGATGTACTTGTCTACAGAATAGGTTGTAATTAATTTCTAGGAGTGTTGAAAACAATCATTTGTGTCTCTTTTCCTGCTTATTTGAAACCACCTGAGCGAACACATTTGTTCTACGTGTTTCCTCCATGTTATAAATAGGTGGCATTCACTTGACGTCACTCGCTAGGTGCATCTAGCATCTGCCACCATGGTCGCCATCTTCGAGGCCTCCTTCTATCCCACGTATGGAAGAACTTTCTCGAGACGTCGAGCAGTGCGGACGCGTCTCCCTTGCGCTCCTGGATTTTCGGCGTTCCGCCGCGGAACCTGGGCCCTTGGGGGTGAGTCTTAACTCTTTTCGATCAGCGGACGACATAGCGAAGCCACGGAATCGTCGTTTTACACGAGAATTTCACAAGAAAAGCCTATTTCGGACGGAAATTTTCAAGTCGGGCGGCTAGGCCTAACGCTAGGCCTAACGCTCCGTCCCTCACGAGGCGCCATGGCGGTCGCAACTAGGGAGCAGCGGAACTTAGCCACGCTCATGAACTACATTAAGCGCGATGAAGAAAAGGAGAAGCAAACCAGCTCCCCGGAAACAGACGCGGCGAAAGAGAAGTCGCAATGGAAGACTGTGGGTGGAAAGAAGATCCGAGTCAAATTGTCGAGGAAGTTCCGGACCACCATAAAGGACGAGGACAGAGCATACGGAATCGTCATTCGTACGAAAGGACTGGATCTGAAGACTGTCGTCATCGGTGAAATCATGGCCGCGATCGCCACCGCGACTGGAGTATCGCCTCGAGACATGATCGGTACGGACCTCGTGACGAAGAACACCATGAACAACACGATCACCATCAGGACAAACGACAAGCAAAGGGCGCAGAAGTACCTGGGTATCACCACACTCAAGTACCAGGGAGCAGAAGTCGAAACCCAAGCGTACACGGCCAACCGAAAGGAGTCCGTAAGGATAGTGGTCTCCAAATGCCTCCCAATTTCTATCCCGTTCACGGACCAGGAGATCTACGATCAACTCAAACTGGAGAACCCCAAGATACCTATATCCGACGCGAAGAGGATGGGCCGGACCACCTCGATTCTCGTCACCCTCGACACCACGGAACTTCCTGGATTTATAGTATTCTACTGCTGTGCCAATAGGTACCACCTATACCAAGAGAAAAAGCAAGCGTGCACATCGTGCCGAGAGATGGGACACCGAGCAGACTCCTGCCCGTACGGACTCAGCCAAATTTGTCCCAACTGCGGCGAGGAGCACGACTTCCCAGGAAAGTTCCAGGCATGCGCACGGAGTACTCGTGCACACCCAGATGCGTCATCTGCGGCGGCAGCCATTACACCGGAGGAAGGGAATGTAAGGACAGATACAAGCCTTTGCCCGAGCCGAGGTCTCCGAAGAAGAGCACTCCAGAACAAGATCGGGAGGCGGCGAAAATCGACATGGGAAAGAAGAATTTTCCAGAACTGAGTAACGTCACTACTGCGGGAGAAGACTCGGAAGAGGAGCTGAGCTACGCTCAAGCCCTCCGCAAGAAGAAAGGCGCAAGCAAGAAGAAGCAAGACTCCAATCCTAGAATTAAGGAGCTCGAAAAGAAATACGAAGACCTCGTACGCAAGCACGAGGAGAGCCTGCGAAAACAGGAAGAGCTCAGAAGACTCAACCAGCAACTTTTACGGGAGCTACAGAAGGAGAGGCACGGCTCAAACCCAGTGGTTACGGAACCGCCTAATGAACAGACGACAGTCCAAGAAGTGGAAATGGCACCGCCTCCGTCTCTGCCCAGTGTACGTCCGCGCAAGCGCACAGACTCAGAGAGCACCGTCAACTCTGTACAGACAAGTGACGAAACCAAGACCAGCAGGCCCGAGAAGGTTAGAAGAACAGAGGAGCCTAATCAGAACGCCATCCTGGCGGGACTAGCTAGGCTTGAGGCTATGCTCAACGAAATGAAACGGAGAATGGATAACCACGACAAGGCATTCCAGAACGTATTCGAACGGCTCGAGCGGCTCGAACAGCGTACCAATGGACAACAGTAATAACATCGTCGTGTGGCAGTGGAATAGCGGAGGACTTTGCGCCCGGATCAACTCGCTCAAGATGTTGATCATGGACACGGAAACTCCTCCGGACATTATAGCGGTACAAGAATCTGGAGACAAATGTAACCTGCCAGGGTACGCAAGATTCGATGCAGAAGTTCAGCCAACCGGAAAAACGATTCATACTTTCGTTAGACGAAATCTCCCAGTCAAGCAACACGAAGTAGACCTGGATGAATCGGTGAAAGCAATAGTCACGGAAATTATACCGAAGAAAAAGAAGCACAAAAGCTTATTCATCTGCAACGTTTACTCGAACCCCAAAGACACCACGAGCGCATGCGCCAAGGTCTTTGCGGAGACGAGCCGCGTAGCGGGTGAAAATCCGACACTGGTGCTGGGCGATTTCAATGCGCACAACACCATATGGGGCTACGACAGAGACACACCCAAGGGGAGGGAAATCGCCAACCAAGCCGAGTTGCACGAAGCTTTTCTCATAAACGAAGTTGCGGACTACACCAGGATTGGAAACAGTGCTCAGAAAGACACGAACCCGGACCTCACGTTTGGTATCAACATCGATGACTACACGTGGCTGAACACGCGTGAAAATCTAGGCAGCGATCACTACGTCATCGAGACGAGGATCCCCCTGCCCGGATACAAGAGCGCAAAATTCCCAACGCAGAAATGCACGGACTGGGATAAGTTCAGGCGGAAGCGGAAAGACAGGCCGTTGCACACGATCGAAGAATGGTGCGCACAGCTAGTCGAAGATCACGAGTCTGTTACGACCGAAGTAGAAAATCCCACCCAAGCCCGGACTATGGACAGTAGACTTCAGCATATGCTAGAAGCTTACCGCTCCATATACAGACGATGGAAGAACACCGGAAAGCGGTATCGTAAATTGAGGAAAAAAGCGGCCAAGCTCAGTAAGGAGATTGAAGAATACGCTCAGAAATTAAATCAACAACAGTGGCAGCAAATGTGTGACGAACTGCAGGGACGGCTTCACACCAAGAGTCCATGGACCCTATTCAGGCGCATGTTGGCGCCGGAAGATACCAAACTCGAGAAGCGCAAACTCCTAGCGAAACTCGTCAGAGACCTCAAGGATGAAGAAATCTACAACAAACTAAGGACGCAATACTTAGAATCTCCGCCCTCTACTACCGAGATTCCAATCTCAGCGGAATACGAAGGGGCCATAAACGACAAGTTGGACGCGCCCATCACCGAAAGCGAAGTCAGAAAGGCCATGGCTGGAGTCAAAACGACTTCCGCACCAGGCCAAGACAAGATTACGAATCGCATGCTACGAAACCTCGACGACAATTCCGTGGAGCGACTCACGGACTACTTTAACGAGCTATGGACCAGCGGAAACCTTCCGAGCAGTTTCCGACACGCCACAGTCTGCTTTATACCGAAACCGGGCAAGCCACTCATGTTGGAGAACTTGCGCCCGATTTCCCTCACATCTTGCGTGGGCAAGCTGCTGGAACGCATCATTCAAGTACGTGTTCAAGAGTATATGGAGGAGAACAACCTGTTTACGCATCAGATGTTCGGGTTTCGAAGACACCTGTCGACGCGGGACGTGTTTATACAGCTCAGAGAGGAAGAAGATAATAAGAAATGGACCGCCCTTGCAGCACTCGATCTGAAGAAAGCCTTTGATCGCATATCACACGCGGCTATACTCAGGCAAATCTCGGAGCTGGGACTAGGGAAGCGAACGTACAACTATGTTCGCTCGTTTCTATCAGACAGGACGGCAAACATTCAGCTAGAAGGAGACACGTCCGAAACCTTCCCAGTAAATGTTGGCAGCGGAACTCCTCAAGGAGCAGTAATATCTCCGCTCCTCTTCAACATCGCCATGCTGCCAATGTCGCAGAAACTTGAGCAAGTCGCGGGGCTGCAGCACGCAATCTACGCTGACGACATCACGATTTGGACAGCGCATCCCTCACCATACATGGGGAAAGTGATGAAAACCGGCGTAGAAATTGTCAAAGAAGAAGCTGCAAAGATGGGTCTGGAGCTTGCAACTGAAAAATCGGCGCTTCTAGTCAGACCACCGTCGCAGAGAGCTCTAAGAGAAGAGATGGAATTCTACCTCAAGCTGCAAAAGATCGACGTACCGAGAGCCGAAAAAGTTCGAATTCTCAGCATGACGGTAACCATCAAGAGGGAGCAGAGCAGTCTCATCGCTGACATCAAGAGAAACGCCGACAACGTTGCGAGACTCGTGAGAAGAGTATCACGAAAGAGCTACGGATTGAAGGAGAATGGAACATGCCGACTGGTCCAAGCTTTCGTCCTCAGCAGGATAATGTACGCGGCGCCGTACATGGACCTGACCGAGGCTTCGATCAAGCAACTCAACGGAATTGTAAGGAAAGCTTTCAAGATAGCACTGGGCATACCAGTATCTACGTCTACAGAAGCGATGGAACAACTAGGAATATACAACAGCTTCGAGGAAATGAGATCTGCACAGAAGCAGTCGCAAGTCCTACGGCTCTCTAGAACAGAAACGGGACGCAGGACTCTCCAGAGAATCAAGAAATGTGAACAACACGTCCTCAGAAGCAGAAATGCAATATCCCAAGAATGGAAAGATTCGGTACGAGTCCCGCCTCTACCGAAAAACATGGACACTGAGAGAAACAAGGACAGGAGAGAAGCCAGAGCCAAAGCGCTGGACAAGCTCCACGGCGACCAGGAACATGTTTACCACGCGGACGCAGGCCCGTGCCCAGGAACATGGAACAAGTACGTGATAGCAGTCTACAGCACCAACGACAAGACTACGGCCTCCATCTCTGCGGAAAATATTGATGAGGCAGAAGAAGTAGCCGTCGCCTTGGCCTTAACCATAGCTGCATCCAGAACCAAAGCAGCCACAATCACCTCAGACTCGAGAACGGCCATCTCGAACTTTGGAGATGGAAAGGTTGGCAAGGCAGCCTGCAAGATCCTTCAGAAGAAGACACCGCAGACAGGATCCAGATTCTCGTTAACCTGGGTGCCCGGACACTCTGGACACTCGGGGAACGAAGAGGCCCACGCACTCGTCACCCGTGCACAACAAATCCGGGCGACGAGCTGCCAGGCCACAACGGACGGAGACCACTGCTACGGGGCCTCGCCATACGACAGAGGCCCTCGAGCGTACAACGATATTCTAAGAAGTATCCGGATGCAGCGCAAGTCCATGGGCGCCCCTCATAAGCGGCTCTCGCGAACCCAAGAATCGACGTGGAGAAGACTTCAGCTACATAACACCCTAACTCCCCGCATGCTGAGCAGATTCTGGCCGGATCTCTTCAGCGACAAGTGCGAGGAATGTGGTAGTGTAGAAGGTAGCTGGGCGCACACGTATTGGATGTGCCCGAGCAACCCGATACCAGCCACGCTCCAAAGCAGACCGGACCATCAAGACGAAGATCCTCCCTGGTGTGTGCTCCTGGCCGCAGAGGACTACGAGACACAGTTGGCAGTGATTCTAAGGACACTAGAAATAGAGCACCGGTTAAAGACCCGATTGTCGGAAAGAAGATCCCTCCCCTATTCCCCTCCCTAACGAACCCTCGTTTTGGGCACAAGCCCATTTAATAAGGTTCAATAAAGTTGTTGACTGACTGACTGACTGACTCCCATGTATGTGTCAGGTGTCGTCAGGCCGGACCTTTCAGCGTGAGTTAGCAGCATTTTACAACTTTAAAGGGTCTTTTCGGCCGAAACTAGGGGTTATTCTTAGACTTTGGTGCTTTTGAAGCGCCAGAGGAATATTTTTAGTGTGTGTTTTAGTTCTTTTGTTTCGCTATGGGACTTTTCCACCGCGGTCGCGTTGCTCCATCGGCTCCATGCAGCGCTCCGAGTCGCGCGCCGTGCCCACGGCGGTAGCTCTTTTGCAAGAACTGTGATTTTTTTATATTGGGGCTTTTGTAGCACAATGTGATTACTCTTTTTTTTTTTTTTGCTTTGCTAGTTTCTTTATTGTTTTTTTTTTCTCTACCGGATTTTCTGCACTACGGCCGTGTAACCCTGTTGCTCCATCGCCTCCGTGTCAGTATACGTCGTGCGTTCGGTGTTCGTTCCTGTGCAGAAACATACCGTGCGGCTTACCGAGTGCGCAACTAATGAAAAATGCGCCGCATTTTTCATTAGCCCAAACGATTTAAAAACCGCATGCAAGCGATTTGGTGAGCGATGAGACAAGCGACGGCGATTCGCTTCGCTGTCGCTCGCTCGGTCACTCGCACCGCGAGGCAAACCGCATGAAAGCGACGGAAGCAAACGGCCAAGGCGATGAGCGCTGAGTTTTCTAGAAACCCAAAAACCGAGCTACGCGACGAGCGACAGTGAAGGGTGAGCCGCATGGAGGCGATTTAGCGAGCGACGGCGACAGCGACGGGACTCGGCGACGAGCGATGGAGATTTCTCACAATCGCTCGTCGCGTCATTCGGTTTCTAGATTTCCAGAAATCGTCGCTCATCACCTTGGTCGCTTAATCCCGTCGCTTTCATGCGTTTGCCTCGTCGCGACACCGAAGTGGGTTGTCGTCGCTTGTCTCGTCGCCATCGCTCGTCTCGTCGCTCGCTAATTTGCTTACATGTGGTTCAGCCTTTACACACTGAACTCGGCGGCAACAAAGGAATTAAGACGGCCCGCCGCCGAGATAAAATGTTTTCTCTTTTCTGCTCAACAAAGCTTCTTCAACGATATGAAATTAGCACATACTATCAAAGGACGACCGCGTACCCAAGCCAGTCAAACGTCAAACCGCGACCTCGAAGATGGCGGATCGACGGTGGCGCTCCCTGGCAACACGAACCTGCAGGCTCAGTGAATGCCACCTATAGGTTTATAAGTTTCGGGACGTCTTAAATAAGTTTAAGCTAACCAACCCTCCAGACGATACCCATTTGGGGCTAGCGACTAATTTGCCTATCCGAACGGCGCCTTCAAATGTGTGGTCACGTGCCAGGTCGAACGGGCACTCGTATCAAACGGGTACCGTTTCAAACGGGTACCCGTATCCCATAATCACGTTTGATACAAACGGATCGACAAGTTTGCCACCCACATGATTCGAACAGGTCGACCAGTTTGCGATCCGTTTGAATTTCAATTTTTTTTTTCAGTAGGGCTTCCTCTTCCTCTTCTCCTCCTTCCTCTTCCTTTCCTCCCTCCTCCTCCCCCTCCTTCATCCTCCTCCTCTCTCTTCCCTCCTCCATCCTACTCCTCCTCCCCTCCTCCTCTCTTCCCGCCCCTCACGTCACTCGTGAAGGCATCGTGAAGGCCTTCACTGTGAATGTTGTCACCATCGTCGTGATCTTCAAGAGTGACGTCCGTGACGTCACTCGCGACCCTAGTGATTCTCGTGACGTCACACGTGACGTCATGTGTGACGTCAATATCGGAAACGTCCCATAACGCAATGCACGGTTACGACAACGCCGACGGCGACCGCGCACAAGCCGGAAACGGGTGCCTAAGATCTGCACTCTAAAAGAGGGGGCAACCAGCGTGAGTCAGCATTCTTTGGCATTATTGAATAGTGACTTTCTGATCTCTTGTTATCATCTCTAGGTATCGTCCTCAAGGTCGTCCTAGAAGCCTTCCTTGAGGTCGTTCTAGACGTCGTCCTCGAGGTCGTCCTAGACGTCGTCCTCTAGGCATCGTCCTAGACGTCGTAAAAATAACAGCTTCGCTGGTTCTCCATCTTCACGTAAAATGGAAGGGCTCTACAATTTTTTTCAGTCCTCCCCTAAAATAATTATTATTCCTGAGGGACACCCTCCTGCGTTTGGGCGTGTTAATTAGACAATTATATTTGTGTTCTTTCTTAACACTAATCCTTTATTTGTTGTATTTTTCATCCAAAGAACTGCGAAGTTTAAACAAAGTAGGGAGGTGGTCAAAGTTTGGGGATGAACTTGATAACGATACTCCTGTTAGATTTATAGCGGCCGCCAACGTTCGTCTGTCCCTCTGACGCCACTAGGATCTTTATTTTCAGGTATCCCTCCCGTACATACTTGTTCTATTTATAATGGGTATAATAAGTCTCATTTAGTCCTTTCAATGCTTCTATCCTCGGGGACAACTTTCTTAGAGAGTTCAGCAACAACGAAAACATGTTTGGGTGCCTCAATGATGTGTACATGTAAACTGGGTCGTGCAACAATTTTTGTGGTTTCAGTGAATGCCGCTCAGAGCTAATCCCTGACGTTGTTAACTTGTAAAAAAACGCCCTTTAGTTTAACTCTCCTCTCAATGGCAGACGCAGAAAAAATGGAGGAAAAAAAGCTTTACCTCCTTGACTCGATATTACAACAAGCGACCACGTGATCTCACGCTAATTATATACCGTTAGTGTTCATCACAATCATGCGGTAGGGTTGGAAAATAGGAAGGGATGGGTTGAGTTTTAGGCATTGTTAGAGCTTGGCTGTTCTCCTTCTTGATTGAACACAAGCCTTTACCCGTATGTTTGGCGATGCTGACTCTCATGAACCCGAGCACTCGTCCAGGCTCATGACACTGGAGTACGTCACGTTGTCGCGGGACTCGCGCTGCGAAGTCGTGATTCCATATGACGTCATGGTGTCAGCGCTAATAAATCTTGTGACGTTTTCAATTTAAGTCGACTTGACGCCGTGAGTCACATGACTGCGTCATGGGGCCACGGGACGTATCATTACTTGACAGAATGACTTGACAGCACCACGTGACAGATGATTAATCACAGTTCCAATATAAAAGTGCCACAAAACCCACGATTTCTGAGACATCGCAATTCGGTATAGACAATTCGTTCACAACATATAATACAGCTGCCAATTTTTGCTTCTCAAACATTCATTTTGTCATCAAAACAAACCACCGTTGACCGTTTTGAACCGGTTACCGTTATTGTTTTCCGGTTCAGTTCCGGCTCAGTTCGAAGATGGCAGCGAATAGTTCGGTTCGGTTAAGTTCTGGTCCGGCTTAAAATAACGGTTCCGTTCCGGTTTAACCCTCTGGTCAGCAATGCCACCAAACGCGGTCAAAAAAAATTAGAAGATGGTTGATGTTTTCTTTAGACTCACGTTCATGTTCTGAGTTATTATCTCTCGTAGTTAGAAATGTAAAGCGTTTACAATAACGGTAGAAATAAAAAAAACATGAGTAAAAAACTTAAACTTGCGACCCCTTTAAATTTGTAAAAATGCCTTCGTCGTCTACTACATCATCGCACAAAGTAAACAAAGAAACCAAAAAGCTTGGAGGGGCCAGTTTTTTGTTAGGGTGGAGGAAAGGAAACGAATTTCATCTGGCTGTATTACACAGTATTACACGCGATGAATTCGAATTTGTTTTGTAGCTTTATCGCGCGTTCTTGAAATGTTTTGGACAAAAAAATCATTGTTGCGTTTGTGGGTAATCATTTAATTGACGCACTTAATGCGATATAAAACTTTAAAGGAGATGTTGCTTTTTTTTTTTAGTGCGCGAAACTGATTCGCACATGGAGGAGCGATTTTGACTAAGCTACGGTCGCGAATTTGGGCTCTTAGTAAAAAAGGGTACACGATTCACAAACTTACCCGTGGAAAGCAGCACGTAAATGAGAAACCCCAAGACTAGAAGGATGAGAGCGAACAGGATGATAGCTGACTTTTTTTTGTGTTCCTGAAAAAAAAAATAGAATGGCGTTGCATATTAGGCACATAACTTTAGGGATTGATCATTTCAAGCCGTTTCGTTGGTGCTCATTGTGACCATACATTCTATGTTCGAACGGTCTGCCGCCGTTACGCCTTAAGTTGGACTGCAGACGACGCAGTGATTCGATTGAGCTAACCAAGCAGCGCCGAACGTGCATCCCCCCGAAGCTCGCCGCCTTTGTGGCTTTGTTATTATCCGCGATGTCCGTTCGATCACTGCCGCTTCACTACGGCCTGCCGCTTAAACGGGACTTGCATAGAAACAAGGATCATGCTGAGTTTCCTGAGCTCGTCGCAGGAGACGTGGACGGCGGTCACAGTAGGGTGCCTACATGGTTGTCTGCCTCAAGCTGATGACATCCTTGTAGCACTGGGTGGGCAAGCGCGTGACTTGGTGCGGCAAAATTGTGTCTAAGCATTATCGAAAGCTACGTGCTCGAGCGAAGTCACCCCGGTTTGCGCGCACTTTAAATGACAAAAATATTGGCTGCATGTTTGGTCATTCTGAAAAACACGTTCTCGATGCGGTAGCTTTATGGGACGGATGGTGCTCTTCGTTCGGTTTGTGCCTCAGCATGACCTTTAATTAAGACTTGTTCACACATCTGCGTTGGTTGCGTTCGCATGCAACCGAAACGACCGTAACGACAAAGTCCCCGTGACATGTGTTTGCCGTACACAGCATGGCAAGCGATTCAAGGGGTAGCTTCGTGAAGCGATCCATGAGTTATGGTTGTTGCAGTGCTTTGGTCGTTGCGGTTGTTTCGGTTGCATGCGAAAGCAACCGTTACAAAGGTGTGAACCAGCCTTTAGCCTTTCAGTGACTGTGGTAGGTGGTGCTCTTAGTTCAGGTGGTGCCTAGGGCAGGGTTTTCTATGGAAACAGATTACGTCTCACCATTTTGTCTTTCTGGCGCTGCGCGTGGATCCCTTCAGCACCACACGGATACAAAGCCTTTGGCGCTGAATTTGATCGGGCACAAAGAGAGGGGAGGCAGGTTTTCCTGCCCTTTCTTTCCTCCTCGTTCCGCGCCCTTTCTACACCAAATGTTTATCCTCATTCCTTTCTTGCCCTTTTCAACCATCTCCGCTCTGTTCGATTTCTCACACCACCTGTTTGTACTTCTCCCGTTCCTGCGTTATAGATCCGTGGCTCAGTCAGCATCGCACTGGGCTTCCAATACGGCGACCGGGGTTCAATCCTCGGCACTGGTTGCAGTTTTTTTTTTAAGATCATCTAGAACTTACTGACGAACCCGCCTACACATTTCGTACTTACGCGACTCCTCAGGTTGGTTGGCCCTACAAATCTACCGCTTTAAAAAAATGAAAGACGTTTACAACTTCCTGTATCGCCGAATTAGAGCGCAGCTCTTGAGGGGGAAAAGGGGAGGGTACAGAGGGGATGGTTTGCCCCTCCTCCTCATCCGTACCCTCTCCTCCTCCTCTTCCTCCTCCTCCTTCACCTCCTCCCCTCAACAGTGGAGTAGATGACACTCTCGTTCAACTGAAAGAGCGCTACTGGATTGTGTCAGGCAGACAGTTGGTTCAATAACATCTTGTGTCACGTGTGTCAACAATGCAATTCAAGACCAGCTTCTGAGATTGCTGCTCAGTTACCTGAGGATCGCGTGATAAAAGCCAATTCATTTGAAGTGACCGGGATTGATGTCGCCAGTTCACGCTTCGTCGAAGGTAAGCCAAGATCACAAAAGCATAAATTACCCTCTTTACGTGTGCTGTGACGAGAGCAATACACTTAGAACTAAAGGAAGATATGACAACAGTCTTTTTTTTACAGTCATTTCGCCGATTTCTATCAAGGAGAAGCATTCCACAAGAAATCTGCACGGTCAATGCATTAGCCTTCAAAGGGAGCAAGGACTGAACAACCCGTGGAACATGATTAGAAACGAAGAAGTTGAAAATCAAGTTACTTCAAATATTCACTGCAAATTTATCATTGAATGAACTTCGGGAAAGGGAGGGTTTATGAACGTCTCTTCAACTCAATCAAGCTGTTGTTAGAAAGGCCCTTGGGTGAAGGAGCCTGACGGTGGACGAACTGTACACCGTTTTGACAGAGAAGCGGTAATAAATTAATGACCTCTTAGCTACGTTGGAACGATGTCAGTGAACCAGAGGCATTGCCACCAAGCAACTTCCTTACTGGCAAGAAGCCAACATCTCCCCCAACACCCCATTTCACGGAGTTCCATCACGCTTCTGTAGACCATCTTCTCCGGTCGTGGAAACATCGTAAATAGGATCTCGAACAATTTTGGAAGAGCTGGTCAAAAGAATACTCTTTGGAATTATGAAGTATGTACACAGCGACCACTCTAAAATCTCGTTGCCTAAAAGTTAGAGATTTAGTCTTACTCAAAGACAGCCTACGGCCTAGACAGCGGTGGCAGATGGGCACTGTTGAAGAGGTTTTCAGCGGAAGAGATGAAAAGATACACTCCGGAACCATCAGGGTAGCCGGCGGAATGACAGTTAGAAGGCCCATACAACTCTTAATTTTCTTTTAAAGCTTTCACCTCTCAAGTGTAAAATGAAAGTTCATTTAGAGGGGGGGGGGGGTCAGTTTGGAGAAGCTTTAAGCACAGACAAGGAAGAAGATCTAGACGATTAGGCGCGAGACAAGGACCAACGGCACAAGGAAACGAGCAGCCAGCTTCACCAGATTTACCCGGCTCCCATGAATCATCAAATTGCCTGTCAATATTGTATATAAATGGGTTGCTGATTCAAACTTCAATGACGTATATAATTAAAAACGAGTGTTCCTGTGAATCAGATACGAATACAAAAAAGAATAAAACATAGAGGACGGGGACGGAAACAGTTGTTTTTTCGTAACCGTCCTCTATGTTTTATTCTTTCATATATTAGTTTCAACGATGACCAGATGTTATCTCAGTTTTATTTATAAGAAACAAACTTTTTTTATATTAGCATTAAAATCATACAACCAAATATAAAAAAATATGTTATCGCTTTTTTATGTCAACGACAGG
Organism: Ixodes ricinus; assembly: GCA_037355805.1. NCBI lineage: Eukaryota > Metazoa > Arthropoda > Arachnida > Ixodida > Ixodidae > Ixodes > Ixodes ricinus. Next base: position 31,696 of record JAZHYW010000699.1, on the reverse strand, counting down.
TACGCAGGGGCGTGTGCCATTAAGATAGCTTGTGGAAAATTTTTACCATATATTTACGGTACGATTATGTAACAAACATTTATGGTTGAAAAAATATGCTTACAGGGTACAAAAGCAAGATGCAGCATTAATATTTTTGCGCGTAAAGGAGTCGTGAAACGCTTTTCCAACTATTTCCTGTTTAGCTTTCCTCCTCAACTCATAAATGGCGCATTCTATCAAACAGTTCAAGAAGACGGAAAGGGGGCGAGTCCCCTCTTGGCTCGGATTCTCGTTTGTGTACGCGGACAGCCATTATCCACCTGGAAGATTAGCCCGTCGCTCAAAATTCAGACAAAAGTTGCTTTCGCCACCCCGTTCACCCCGAAGCTGACAGTGCTTTGGAAGCTATGCGCTCGTTGGGCTAGCCACACCTATTGCACGTGATCACGCTCTCTCGCGCATACCCACGTGCAGAGAATGAGGTCAGGTGATGAAAGAGAGGCGTCTGATTGGTCCGGCAAGCGCGTAGCTTCCACCGCAATGTCAGCTTTGGAATGAAGGGACTAAGTGAGGTCCGGTGCCGTGTGACGTGGGTTTGGGCCCGGTGACGCGCTGCGGGGCCCGCTGGCGAGCTGAGGGGACCGCGGATTAATCACTGTGAAAAGGCACACAGCTTACGAAGGGAAGAATGTGCGAAATAGTCCGCTGTGTTTTAAAATTTTCGTACCGGAAGTTAGGCTTTTTACTTTCTACCTTTTTTTCTTCTGGCCCACTGAACTATGTGCTATTAGTAAAATCCCAATATAAATTGATTTATTCCAGCCGAAAATTCGTTTCATGGGCCCTTTAAAATATTTCATGGGAAACATATTTTTACAATAAAATATTTAATCCGCTTTTTATGCACCATACACAATGCTGGAGTCAACTATTAAAGCTAAGGTTTTTGTGTTACGTACCTGGAGGTTGTGTCCTCTCGGCTAAGAAAAGTGAATGTACAGGAAAACATTACTCGAGCCAATTGTTGCACGTGACTTTCACAAGCAGTTCTTTTTCTTCTTAGTTTTCGTTGTTTACCCCAAATTTAAAAGAATGATTTCATTTACAACAGTTTTACTCTTGCTAGTAGCTTACCCGACTTTCAGGCAATTCGGAATAAGGATGCATGTTTTATTAACCTACTAAATAACATATATATTTAACTTTCTAATTAGTGACGTTAGATGGCATTTTGCATTGCAGAAATTGAAGCCGAATATGTATTTATTGCATGTTCCAATCGCACAATGATATAAACACAAAAAAATGAAGCACTATCCTCAAAATTATTTCCCTTCTGCAGGCTATTTTAAACCAAAGTAAATCGAGAAATAGAGCGACAATGCCGTCAACATCCCTGCCCTTGGTTGCGCGTCACAGTAAATACGTTATCTCTTTTTGCCTTTTTGCTGCTCGCGGTGGCACCTGTTAAAACTGGAATACATGATGCTAAAAATGACCGAATATACTTAATGAACCGCAAACGAAATTCGGACGGCAAGCGAGGGCACGAGGATCCCCAGAATCACGGTGGGGTACACTGGTGAGTCGCAAGGAGCTTCGCAAGGCGCAGCTGGATGACGGACTCTGCCAACGCGTGTCCGCTTGGCTGGCAGCAAGAGGTCCAGTCGACCGCACAAGTGACGAGGAGTTCAACTTCCACTTGATGAGCGACGACGGCCACCTGCTGCGCTACACCCCCAGGCCGACGACGATCCGGATGGCTCGGGGTTCGGGATCGTGATACCCCGCAAGCTACGTAAGCTTTTCATCCGATACATGCATGACTCTGCCTTGGCAGGACACAGCAGTGGGAGCAAGACTTACGAAAAGTTACCCCAATTGCTACCTGGCCAGGCATGAGGCAGGATGTGCTCCGATACGCTCATAGCTGCTCGGTGTGCCAGAAGGCAAAACCACGTGGTGGTCAGCCGCCCGGTCCCATGCAACCAATCGTGAGCCAGAGCCCTTGGCAGATTTGTTGCGGTGTCGTCATGGGCCCCTTCCCACGTAGTACCCGCGGCAATCAGTACTTGTTCGTGGTAACCATCCACTTAACGAAGTGGGTTGAGTTGCTTCCTTTGCGGGAGCTAGATTCGCAAAAAATCTCAGAGTGTCTACTCGAAACATTCGCTAGGTTCGGCTTTCCAGCACAACTGATAAGCGATAATGCCTCCTACCTAACGAGTAAGGTGTTCCTGGACGCTTGCGCCGTGCTGAGAATTAAGGCACAAAAGAACTTCCCGTGCCACCCACAAGCAAACATCACGGAAAGGGTAAATCGGAACCTTAAGATGATGCTAGTGGCCTACACCGAGCGCCACAAGGACTGGGACACGAAACTGCCCGAGCTGGCATTCGCAACCCGTACGACCACTAATCAGTCAACGGGCCTCAGTCCTGCCCAATTGAATTTCGGCAAGGAGCTCGCGTTCCCGCTTTTTAACAGTCCCCTTTCTACAGAGTCTGGGGGAAGGCTTTGCCCCTACGTGAAGTTCACAGAGGACCTGCGAAAGCGCTTCTCCGATAACCTTCGAGAGGCACGAGAGAATCTTGACGTCTCCTGAGTGCAGCAGGCAGAACAGTACAACCAGGGACGACGTGACTTGTAGTTCGAGGAGGGAGATTTTGAACTCCGGCGTACTCACCCACTGAGTGACGCCGCTCGAGGCTTCGCAGCCTCCCTCGCCAAAAGGTGGGAAGATCTGTTTTGCGTGCGTGAAACGTGGTCACCACTCACTTACAAACTAGTTCACTGTGAGTCTAGTGAGGAAACCGGACCTGTTCATGTGACCAACCTTAAACGATTTTTTCAAGCAGAAGACGAAGATTTTTCGTAGGACAGGAATGACACTGACTGCAGTCCCGTTCCGGAAACCCCCTTGTCTCCACCAAGGCGGCGGTATAACCTGCGACGTCGGTGACACCAAAGAGAGAGGAACCGCTTTTTTTTTCTCCTCGGCTTCGCCTTTCTCGCATTTTGGGGGCAGTTTTCTACTTCCACGGATCTGCTCCCTTTTCAAGAGAGGGTGAGAAGATTGTGTGCCCACCTCAGATCCGTGATTTGAAACTTCCTGGAAGGGGTGCGAAGATAACGCTCAACCTCAACTCTCAACTGAGCGCCATGTCGTCTGTTTCCTTCTTTTTCTACGAAGATGGCTCATGGACAACACCGTAACCACACCCGCCATCGAAACGACATGGCGGCAGATCTCGCCATGGACCGTGGCCACCCTCTACAGGACGGAGAGGCAGCTGGCTCGGATCAAGAAGGACCACATGGAGAGCAGCCACCTGCTGGAGACGGTCCAGAGCAACAAGGTGGCCGCCAGCCGAGCCCTGATCATGAGCAAGGAGCTCAAGCGACAAGCTGTACCTGACCGAGCCGCTGCAGAAAGAGCAGCATGTGACCAAGGGGCGGAGGAGAGAGCGGACGCGGAACGCATAGCGCGCGTCAACAAACGTGGCAAGCGCGACACCCAACGGGCCGTAGCACTCGTTCAGCAGGCGCCAGCCGGACTTGCAACGCCAGTCCGCCCAGCAGCGTCATCCACCCCTGACGCCCACGACGTCGTCTCGCGTCATCGACACGCCGGGCGAAGCTTGAGGGGGGGGGGGGGCATTCTGACGGCTCCGCAGCCCAGTTGCCCGACTGCGAGGCAAAGGTGTCGAAACTTTTCCCGCGTGGCGGCGACGTCACGCCACCCACGCGCACATCGGATGCGCCGCCTTGATAAGGCAGATCAGAGGCGGCGCACAGGGGGTCGCTGCCTGGACTCAGGCGCAGTTGGTAACAATGTTAATCGTCTCGTTTATGTCCCATTAAATGTAGTTTCTTGTTGTTGAAACCGTTGGCTCCGTGTTATTCCTCCGGGTCGGCTATGCAGCAAGGCAAACCGACTGCAAACTATAACAGTTCGCGGGAGCTACCTTGAAATGCCGGTCCAACTTTCCTTTGCCGAGTGTCACGTCAGTATGGTGTTGCAATCGTAAAATATCGGTCCCGAAGCGCTTACGAACAGCGCGAATACAGCACTTCCATCAAACGAGCGCGTCCGCTCCGAGTGTGAACAGCTATTTGCGTGGCTCTTGCTGACACTGTCGTAGTTCAAACGTATTTTTTAACGTCGGCTCGCTCCTGCATCTCCGAGGCCGCGAAAAACGCCGCGGCAATTTGTTTCCATCTATGTCGCTTTGAAAACGACTCACACGGGCCGCCTTTTACCAACAATAGCAGTTGGGTTGACTTTGGAGTCTTCACCGGAACTCGCCGCACTTTTCAACAGGCATGCCGGCGTATGGGACTAGTCCCATGCTGTCGCTGTAGCGCAACATATATCATTGAATTTCGCTCAGCTGCGATGTGTCCATGGCTATCGCGGCGAAGAGAGGCGCCGATTCAGAAAATACGTCGGTGCCATCAGCGGAGTAAAACCTACCGGCGCACCCACAACTCGCCGCCGCTAACACTCCCAATCTCCTACTGCCGAGAGAACTTCCGGTTCCTGTGCTAGAGAACGTCACGACCGTCAAAATTACGCCACAACTTGTTTTGCCGTCAGTTGGAGAGAAAGAAAAAGTCGATATTTCATTAATTTTTGGTGTAGAAGTCAATAAACCGAGACGAAAACGGATGCCTGTTCGGCATTCAGTGAACGTTGAAGGTTTAATGTAAAAGTTATCTGGCAAAACTAAAAAGGTCATTTCATGGTAGTAAAAGTAAAAGGTCATTTCCCCTTCTCCAGGGATTATAATTTCATCATTCTTGTCCAGCTCGCTTGCATATTTGCATTTAATTGCAATTATAATCATAACCTTAAATTGCAAGCTTCACCTTGTTGGTGTTAGACTGATGGCAGCTGATAAAACCCGTTTGCTCTACTGACGTCTAACCCCTGGTTAGCTCAGCGCAATAAAGAAATAAAAAAACCTGGTTAGCTCAGTTGGTAGAGCGCTCCACCTGCAATGGAGAGGTCCCGGGTTCGATACCCGGACCAGGTGGATTTTTTCGGTCGCGCACCAGTCACCTAGCTGAATTTGGAGATTTGTGTTTGTCCTTTCTCCCTCTTGTTCCCCTTCTCCAGGGATTATATTTTCATCATTCTTGTCCAGCTCGCTTGCATATTTGCATTCAATTGCATTATAATCGGTAATTAACATTTTATTTACTGCAATTCGTATATATGTTTTTATTACAAACTTTGAAGCGGTCGTATGCCAAGACTTTCATTTTGTATAATTCGCGTAACTATCGTCTGTTGCGATATAGCTCCCCAAATGTTGCACTTTTATCCCGCTAATGTAACAAAGATTTGCCCGATTAAGTGAAAAAAAAAATTCAGACTAAGTAAAAACTTCGGGCGCAAATATCTCGAAACACGGAAAAAACAGAAATCTCAAAATGCTTAAAAAAACTTAAAAATATTTTTGTAATAACAAAATAATGGAATAATTTCACACCAATAACAGTGTCCAATATCTGGTCTTGTCCGGATTTGCGTCCACATCTTTCTGGGCGTTGCTCTTTACACCGTACAGTGGTTATATATGGTCTGAATGTAAGCCTCAATCTTGTGAAGTGGGTGTTTATTTGGCTAAAAGAACACCGGTCTACCCAATGTGTATTTATAACTTCCGTGTCCATAGAAAGTGTGAAGAAGCTCACTTCTTTAAACTTTACACATTACATATATAGTTGAGTTATCTAGCTTTATAGACCACTGATATTGATAAAAAAAGTATATTAAAATGAAGAATAAGACATTCATCGAAATTTGACACATATTGGAACTGCAATGTAAAGGCTTTGTCTCAACGAAGGCTATACAAAGTCTCTAAACTACCATTGATAGAAAGTATATAAAAGTGGGTTATAGAAATGAATCCAATCTCAATACATATTGTAACAACTGCAGTGTATAGGTTTCCGTCTCAGGAATGGCCATAGAAAGTCTGAACATTGCCATTGATAAAAAGTATATAAAAAGCGGGCGATTAAAATGAATTCAATTTTGATACACATTGTAACAACTGCAGTGTAGTACATACTTTAACCTCAACAAAGTCTATAGAAAGTCTGAACAAAACCATCGATAAAAAGTATATACAGAAGAAAGTCGCAAGGATCGTTGAGAAGTCGCAAAGATTTCAATAAACTGGGAATTTTTTTTTTGTAAGGGTGTAGGGCTGCGGTTGGTGCGAAAATTCGAATTATAATGACGTCAAATCGGGCACAATATGCAGCGTGGAAAAAACACCATCACAAGCTCTCGAACCGTACGAGCCCTGCGGCCCCCGCTGTGCGGGAGAACGGAATGGGAGAAGTCGTTCTTTTGCGTTCTTCTGTTAGTGACGATAAATTTTCGTTTGAATTCTTCTACTCTCAATATTCTCCTGATTGTCAAAAAACGACGGAGCATATGTTACTGCCGTCAACAGATTGGACCGTGAGGTTTAACAGTCAAACAAAAAGGATGTCCTTACAAATGCATTATTCCTCGCACCAGACGCTTCAACCTAATCAGACCAGTCAGACAGCGTCAAAAGCGCACCATCATGGTGTTCGTCATATTTCCGGAAGTGCTCTATTATCGCGTGACCAATCATAAACAGAAAAAGCCTAGTGACTGGCGCTTTTGCCACTCTTTGATTGGTCCCATTAGTTCGTAGTGTCAGCTGCGTCTGAAATAAGCTGAAGCAAAGAATAGTACAGATTGATTTCGCATTAAAATTAAAAATAAGGTTTTGCATTATTGTATTTACTTCCAGTGAAATTCAGTGATTTGGTCTTACACTCATGGATAACTTTATCCGGCATGCAGTTAAAACTATGGGTGCAAGTGCGCTAGCCTATCTTGAACGCAGATCAAAGTTGTGTGCGTGTAGTCTTTGCATTTTCTCGAATGCCCCAGAAAGCCGTCCGCCAGTACAGTGCAATCCACTCATAACGATACCACATATAACGATGCACCGCTTAAAAAAATCTGTTTGTAAAAAAACTGTTTTTTCGTTGAGTTTATGAAAAAATGAACAATAAAAAGCACTGGAATATATCAGGCATATCAGCTGCAACAATCATAAATGCGGTGATTGGGAAATATAAAAAAAGCTCGAGGTACTCCTAAGCACTTCTTATGAATTGTGAATGCGAAAGCATAGAAGCCCCTCCGACGGATGTGGATGCTAGAGGCGGCGCCATGTTCGTCCCCGTCGAGACGAGCAGAAGCACCGCCAACGATGTGGATGATGGAGGCGACGGCATGTTCGTCGGCGGCGAGACGAGTAGAAGCCTCCGAGCGCGCCAACGTGTCCGTTTTAACCGGCGCGGGGCCCGTAGTGGCATGGAGTTGCGCCGGTTAGTTTTATCGGCACGCTGGCGGCACGGATACGCAGCGCCACCTGGCGGCGGTCGTCGAAACTGACACGCGCAGCAGCCAATGGGAGCCTCGTCACCGCGCGCCAGCTAATGGGACCTTTGGGATCAGGGAAACTAGGTGCCGTTTTCGCGCTTCAAACTGATGAATTCGGCTCGCTCCATGGGACAGTCAATGCTTTCGCATTCAATATCGGGGCAAAAATTGAACGGAAAATACAAAGATACACCCAACAAACGATACCCAACTTGCTACGTGGGTATGCCATATGAACCCGTATCGAAATTTACCGCGAGTTGTTGCCGTGCGTCGGATTGAAGCGGACCAATATGATCCTCGGCGTCAGTCGTCACATTTTAAAGATTGCACCGGCGAAATGCACCCACTGAAAACGCAAGTCTCAGCAGTTTCGATGGAAATGGAACAAAGCATACTTAAACATTTGAGTAAAGCTTTAAAGAACCCTGCAGCCTCATTCAAATTTATGAGCTCTTCCGTGCGCCACCTTTGACGCCCCCTGGCAACGTCCAGGCGACACGTTCTTGATCGCCGCTGACACTTCGACAAAGGCGGCAAGAGCGACGGCGATATCGACGACGGAATTCACGACGATGTCATGAACATCATCTATGTCATCGTCGAATATCGCCTGTCTCCGATTTATGTTCCAGGTGTTCTCTTTGCGATTTGGTTACAGATCGATTTCGTAAATCAAATAAGACGCGTAGCAACTATAGTTACGTAGTGCATCAGTGTCACGAATGAAGTGTCGATTTCCTGGCTTTTATGCACGATTTATCAAACACTTGTTTGTATAAACTACTTAATAAAAATATATATTTTGGAAATGATAATGTATGATGTGATCACTGTTGTATTGCATAGTAAGTTGCGGTTTAATTCAGCATGGGGTATTATATCGGGCACTTTCTGAAGCTAATTCAAATTAGAGCACTGAACGGGCTTCCTTTTTGAGGCCCGGCTCGGCCCTGGCCCGTTGACTCTTAAGGCCCGTTCACACTCTTGCGACCGAGTTCAACCGAGAAGACCAGACCGGTTTTAAGCCTCTTGCGATCTCATAGGACCAGCTCCGCTGCACCGCATCCGGTCCTAAGAAGTCGCAAAAGGCTTAAAACCGGTCTGGTCTCTCGGTCGAACTCGGTCGCAAGAGTGTGAACGGACCTTTATTCTAAACGCCGGTGCAACCCAAGCAGGAAAACGGGTCCCGGAAAAATCCGGGTAGACAAGAGTGGCGTCGAAGGTCACGTAAACGTGACGTTTTGCGGCTCCCGCTTTTCGCGCCAAAATTTAACATATCCGTCTTTTCCCGGCCCTGGCGAAAGCCGCAAAGCGCCGGAAAGCCCTCTCGGCCAAGCAGTGCAAGGCGGTCCATCGTCTTCGCCCTCGTCGCAGACCTCGAGTGGGCTGAGGTGGGGTGTGGTGGGGTGGGGTGAAAGAAACGATAATCGCTTTTCGGGAACCCAACAAAAGGAACAAAAGAGGATTAAGAAGCAGTTGCTATTATTGTATTCTTCACAAAGGGTACCTTTCTCCTTCTCCCGCCCTTTCCCCCTCAGCCCTTCCGTCTCCGACGTCCCGGCGAGCTGCCCTTCCATATTTTCGTCCATACACTCCCGCACGCTTCTGGGCTAGATATAATGGCGAACGGGAAATATATAAAAAAATTAAAAACCGGGTTCCGCTTGTTTTTATTTTTGCTGGCCCGTTTCGGGGCTTGGTTTGGACAGCGCTTTACCCAACCCGGATCCAACCCCCATGGGATGCCTACCTGATCAGGCCCGGCCCGGGCCCGACCCGGTGAAAGGCCAAAGCGTGCCTCATCTCTAAATTTCAAAGCAGCCCTGGGAAGGTGTTGGTGCATTTGGTTCGTTTAGCCTAATTTGCACGAAAGACGCTGTCAAGGCGTTATGTGCCGGCATAAAAAAGCGAACGTCAAATCACGATTTTATTAGCACTTTTTCAAATATTGAAGAAAAGTTTTGAGACATTAGAAAGCACATACAAGTCACACATTCTACGCAGTCCAGTATGAACTAAAATCAAGATGGGTTAAACACGTTCAGTATTTGAGTGTTCGTCATAGCGAATTTGCGCTTCTGTTTTTTTTTATTTCATATTTGATATATTATTGCGTTATCATTTTTTTCTGACCCTTTTACAAAGTGTGCTACACCACTGCGAGTGCTCTGGCCTGGGCCTGGAAACAATCTTAGCTACCTGGCCAAGGCCCGGCCCGAGACCGGAAACGATCCGTGCTACCCAGCCCGGGCCCTACGCGTGATGCGCGGGCCGGGCCGGGCCGGACCCGGGCTTTCGGGATGGCCCGGCCCCATGCAGAGCTCTAGTTCAGATACATCGATAATCGGTTGTAACGATTCAATTTTATGTTTTTTTTAATTATTGCTATTAGTGGATGGCACTTATAGACCGTTTTTTCGTAGCGGCCGCTATGTTAAATTTTGACGTAGCTGAGTTTTGTCAAAATTGCCAATCGCATTACCCACCGATTGGAATGCGCTAGATTTCAAGAATTTCGTGTCAATAGGTATAGTTTTTATATATGTGTACTACTTTATTATAATTATACTTAAACAATTTATTTTAGTTTTTATCAACGAACTCAACTACGTGATATTTCAACATGACGACCATCGCACGAAAGCAGTCAATATATACAAGAAAGTGACGGAGCCTCTTTTCTTTACATAGAGTGCCATCTATTAAATATATTAGCATTGACAAATAGCAAGACCAGCACCCCACCGCCATTCGGTTGTATATTCACAACTGCGTGATCCTAAAGGTTCATGGTTAGCGTTTGTGGAGAACTCACTATCGACCCTAACTATCACAAACAAGTAAAATACTTTCTCGATAATCTTTCAAAACAATTAATGTGCTCCTTGCTTTGCTAAGTAATAAATGTACCAGCGAAAACTGAACCCGGAAAACAAGTCCATGCGTCACACCAGTTGAGATTAAGCTTGATTTCAGTCGAAGAGAGCTGAACACAGGCATGGTCGACATTGACGCCCGTTCTCACCATATGAAGTGTAACAAAGTGAACGGAAAGGACAAATAATTATTTTTAAAACAAGGTAGCACACCTATACACATCTCGGCGTTAATGAGTGACTAAACACGAAATAAATATGAAACTTACGGTATCTCTGAAATTAATGTAGAAATATGAAGCCAGTTTCTATAAAAATGTTACCCGTATCGCCATACTTTCCAATAAAGTGGCAACAATAAAAACTTACCCCTTCCTTGAACTCTATTGTCGCTGGACCGGACTTTAGATTCGAAGGCCTCTGAATAAACAGAAGAATGCTGAATCCCTCGGCACTTTACTGGCCATCATTGGTACAAACATATATTCGCTCTGTTTCCTCCAGCGTCACTTAATTTATCTAAATTTATTCTAATTTCGCTCGTAGGTTTACACGGACATGCCTAATATATACGACGGCTGCACCGCTCTCCACAACATCACTGCGTGATCGCCGATGCGAACCGCATACTTGGATTTCTTCGCCGTAACCTAAGACAAGCTACATCCCCAGTAAAACAACTAGCTTGTGCTACCTTTGTCAGGACTAAACTAGAATTCGCTTCTTCCATATGGTCACCGTGACAGGCATACCTTACTGTGACCTGGAATCCGTTCAAAGCAGAGCCCTCCATTTTATTTATTCCGACTATTCTCCTTATGCAAGCATATCAGGATTTCGCCACTCAGCGAACCTTGCCACAATTTCTGACCGCCGCAGGGTGTCTTGTCTTTCTCTTCTTCATCGGATATTTTATTACAACAATCATCTCACAGAAAGTTCGCTACCGCCTCCTTACCGCATTTGCCTTCGTCTCAACCATTCTTGTAAACTCCGTCCAACTTCATGGTCAACCGTCGCTCACCAAATGTCTACTTTACCATTGGCCATTGACGACTGGAACGCACTGCCTGACGTAATTGTTTCCATATCTGGCACTGAAAAATTTGCTGCAGCCATTACCGTATTTGTTCTAACCTATAATTAGATTGCAGCGTGTTTTTGTTGCTAAATATTTGTGTTGTTTGTTCGTTTTTTGAAGGGTTCACTTCCTCGTATAATGCCCTCTGGGCCTCCAAGAAAAGAATAAGTAATAATGTTTATGATGATCTCATCAAATGTCGTTTTTTTTGTTTTTTCTTCAGCGATAGGTCGCCTGGTTAACCTTTAAGCGATATATTTTAATGAAAACCCTCCACGGTTTCATATAAAGCTATTGCTGCACCCTTCGCGGTCATACCTTTATTTGTTTCTTGTGTTGGCCGCACAACCAAAATTCTATGGGAAAGAATGCCAGCAACAAAGGCCAGCTGTTCTTTTTCTTTTTTTACGTTATAGTGCGAACGACGAATGGCGTGGCGCCCTTACCTAACCTAACCTAACGATTGCCAAATCAGAAGCACACCAATCCTGATAGACCTTTTTTTATGTGCTTGCAGCTTCTAGCTGCTACGCCAAATATCGAAGTCCTTAATTGTTTGGCCATGTACAGTGGCCCAAGTATATAATAATATCAAGCGAGCGTCGACCGCCGGGCCGGCCAGCGCCGTGCCGCTGAGAGGTGCGGCAATAAGGAAGAGATTAGGGCCGTGCGCACAAAGCCCTTTCCGGTGCAAGCGTCGTCCGCTAGGCTATTCCGTTGACCGCACACAGCCCCTGCTCCGTAGCAAAGGAGAGCAGGGCGCTGATTGATATCATTGTTTATTAAACGCTCACTTTTTCTCTTTCTCTCTCTCCCTCTCTGCTTCTCATACCTGTTGGTGGAGCAAATGCCTGAAGAGTGCGCGCTGGCGTGATACTCCTCTTGTGCGGCATAAACAGTGGAGCAATGACGCGCGATTTATGCTACGCATGAGCACTATCACGCAAACGAGCGCTGCTCAGATCTTTGCTTAAAGACCGACCGACCAGTTCACGTTTTCCACTTTTCTCTGGCTTCCTCCTCTCCCCCTTCTACCCTGTCCGCCGTTGCCAGTTTCCCCCTCCCACATGGTGAGGGGGATGTTCTGCCTTGCAGAATCTCGTGCCTGGTCGACGGCCTTTAATAAAGGTGGTTAACTCTGCCAGCAGATAAAGAGCAGGGGCTGTGTGCGGTCGACGGAATGGCCTAGCAGACGACGCTCGAACCGGAAAGAGCTTTGTGCACACGCGCCTAATCTCTCCCGCATCGCCACACCCTCCGCTGTACGGCGCTGGCCAGCCCAGCGGTCGACGCTCGCTTGATAATATTGAAAACTTTGGCCACTGTACTTTGAGCTTCTATTCAACACGAAGGCCGAGCCAGCGTTCAGTGTGAACTCGGCTTAGCTCATATCGAAAACGAGTGCTGTGTGAGCGTTCCGCGAAGACTAAGATTTTATTAGACGTCTCGTGCTCCAAAAAGCGCCAATGTTGCTTGATGGTGTTTTTGAAAGTGCTCTATTGCAGGGGTGAACTTAAGGGGTACTCCCGCAATTTTTTTAGAAACCCCATTTAAGTATATTTTCCGAAATCGCCATCTTTTACTCTTTCCCGTACGCTATTTAGTATCGCGAAATTCAAAAAAAAAGTTATTGTGAAATCGGCAAATGAAAATGACGCCAAAACCAAGATTCGAATAAACCTGCGCTTTTCATTGCCATGACGTCACGGGATGGCAGGCTTGCGGTTCAAGCGGGCTGTCTAAATATAAACTATGCCGAGCATTTGTTTCGTGCTGCTGCGCGGGAGCTGGAGCGACACACCAAAGCATTCATTTGACACCATGAAACTGTTTGTAATCAGTTGGAAACAAATTCTGCTGCCCAAAGAGTGAACCCCTGCCTTCCCATGACGTCGCTCTTTCAATGTTGCCAGTAGAGCTTTTCACTTTGAAAAACACGGTGAGAACCATAATTGTAAATTTTATAACTTCGCGAAAACAAAGTTATTGTGGCCAAATATTTGGGTTACTATTTCAGCGATGTTTGTTGGTCTGTTTAGCAAGTTTTTATGCAAATCGGGGACTATGAATAAAACGCCGGAGTATCCCTTGTCCAGGGGGTCTAAAAATAAATTGCCATTTTTTTATTAAAAAAATTACATACCAGGTTTTCTTTTCTTTTACGAAGAGATAGTTTTTTTTTTGTGAAATGGCAAATATTAGGTTAACAACGTTGATCTGCGAAACGCTCCACCCATGACGCCACATATCTATCAGCGACGTCAAATACTTCTGCAGTTCTTTTCCCACTCCCCCTCCTCAAAAACTTGACCCATAAATTAGCCCCTGCTATGGACCCACGTTTCTTATCAAGTAAACCGAAGCAAAGAAATTTGATCTATGAAATAGCTTGAGTTCTAGGTCTGTGACGCGGACATTCGGCAGTGTGATTGCTACAAGACCAATCTCAGTTAAATATGGACGATATTTACTGAGATTTAGTAAATAATAATAAATTTACTAAATATATTTTATTTTTAGTACATATAAAATATATTGACTAAATATAGCTCTGCGTCTGTGTTTCTCTTAATCCGGTATCTCGTCTTTTGCGCTGCTTTCATTCTTGGGAGATATTAAAATTTGATCGAAACTTGCAGTGTTTTTGCCTTCATCTTCACAATTTACCATTAGGTTACAGTAAGCAGTATATTCTACGCTGCTCTATTGTGTGATATAATTAGGCTAAATGCACTACATAAATATTTCTTAATGAAACGAAATAGCCAGGGAATCAATGTTCACAGGATCGAAGACCCCATAAACGTAGAAGGTTATCGTCTAAATTGGCTATTTTTATGTGAAGTATTGTCACGAACGCGAGTAATATTTGTTAATTTTATACCACAGCGACTTTGGTGGTGTCGCTTGAACTTTGTCTAAATTGTGCCCAGATTTCTCTAACTGGACTGACATAGAAGCGCGCGGCGCTTGCTTACCTGACAGAAACGTCTCACCTTCGTGTGTTTCTGGTCCGATAGAAAAGTAAAATATTTACAAAATATTTATTAGAAAGAAATATTTCACATATGCACTGTGTCCCATTTATTCTGGATTCACACTTTTGTCGTTCTATTGTGAATTATTAAACCAAAAGAATGCAATCATGAAGCACATTCTCGATATAAATCTTGTACACGGAAGTATTAAAACAAAATGTGTTGCATATCTTGAATCGCAATTAGGTCGCCCAAACTAACTTAGTAGGATGCATCTTGTGTCTCAATGGTGCGAACATCGTAGGCCATGGCGTATCTAATAAGGTATTCCCGCGAGGGAGAAGTCCTCCGTTTCGCCCCGCGGAGTGCACGTCACGTGATGCTGACGTCACACCTTTGTGAGGCGGCGCGGTGACGTCGAAGGCGCGTAGGAAATGCTCACGCGGTACAAACACTCGTCAACTCCGACGCTGGGTCGGAGGCGAGGAGACACGCCTCACAGGCTGATGTCACACAGCTCCATTCGGGGGTGTCTCCCTCGTGTGAATAACGCATAAAACAATCTCCTGGAAAAGCTAGCTTTACGGCTGGAGTGGGATGCGAAGTTCGCGTCAGTCGTGGTCGGACACCCATGCTTTCAATTCAATTAGTTTATTTTACTAACATGCTGAGGGGGTCCCCAGAAAAAGAACTGTCAAAGACAGCTTGAGGGTGGCTGGGAGCCCATATGGACAGCAGCAACGTTTCATCGAGAAAAAAAAAAGTAATACTAGAAGAAACAACACAATTTTGGCATTTTCGCAGGAAATATACAAAACAACTGAACAATAATACCAAATGTGCGTCAACAGAGTAAAAAATAGACAACCAAATGCATGTACATTCAAGCACAGAAGACAAAAAGAAAAATAATTGCAGATAACCACTACAGTTCATTACACATTTTATAGCTAAACGGATTCACATGACAAAAAAGATATTGGGTGACTTGGACATACGCAATATGATACAAGAAATTGCAATTCTATCTGTTTTCCACACATATAAAAAATCTTAAATTTTTTTTGCGAGTAACATTCTTCATAATAGTGTTTCGTTCATCATATTTATTTAGTAAAAACGGCACTTCATATGTGACCTTGCTATTTGAAGTCTCCCCCTTTCCTCTGAACCAAGTGCTATTTCTTTACCCCTCGCCACCTGAACGCCCTCTTCACGCCTGTAGAGCTTGTTCGCTGCCTCACGACGATGTTTTAAACTCGCTTCTCCCGCATTGCCAGTGGGCGCGGAGTATTCAAAATAGGATCGTGGCTCCTTCCGAGAATCCTTGGTTTCAAGTTGAGCGTAATCTTTTTTTCCCCATATTTTTAGTTGCCTGAAAGTAAAACGCGCATTGAAGGCATACTAAAAATGAGGTATCCCGCGTGAATCACGATTGCAGTCACTGCGACAGCCGAGACACCTTATCGGACGTTAACGTATCGTTATGTTTCTGCCCATATCTACCTTTGTACTTTACTTGGAAGAACCATCGCCAATGTGCCAGAAGAAAGTGGCACACACATCTATAATTATGAAACAGACTTACTCATAGAAGCTCCTTGCACCTACTATCGTAGTTGCGCGATATCATGACGTCATATGACGCCATATTACGGGACGACCTAACGTCACGTGACAGCCTCACGTGACGTGATGTCGTTAACTTCACATAGCACCGTAATGACACCCGATATTTGATGTCACGGGACATCGTTCCGTCACTTTGGCACGTTAAGATGTGGACGACGAACGCCCCACAACATTCTTTCGTGCGAAAAAAAAAGAAAACCTTAACAGCTGTGAAAAAAAGAAAGAAAACAACTCTCGTTTGCTTTTATGTCGAAATTGGTGAGTAGAGTAACTGCGTACAACGTACGAAGAAAAGCTCCCTGGCCGCCGCCACTTTTGTGATAATAATGCAATTTTCAACTAGCCCGATATTAACGACCGCTAGCACCTGGGCTGTGAAATGTGTCATCAAGAAAACTGCGATATTTGTACCTGTTTTCATGATTTTAATATAGATATACGTTAATGTTTGTTTTCTTTCTGGGTATGCCAAATCATGTCTTGTATTTGTTTTAGGTTTTTTTCTTTAGCGTTTGTGGTTTGAGTTTCTTTAGCATGCGATGAAGTGTTGCTTTCAATACCTGACAAGGTGGTTGTTCCCGGCAATGACACTTTCCACTCTCTTGAATTAAGCCCGTCTGCTTTGTTACTATTATTATTACTAGTAAGAGTAGTAGTAGCAGTAGTAGTAGTATCATCATCATCTTCTTTTGTGCGTCAATAAAGCTATTCTCGCGCAGTTGATGATGTTCTTGATTTTTTTCTATTTTGTTTCCCACGGTTGTTCTTGGAGCAAATGGGTAGAATGTACTTCTGTGGACGGATTGGATGTGCATTTATCTGCATTAATGTTTGACTTCACTTATTTTGTGTTTTTGTGTTCGTGCCGCTTTTTTATGTCTTTTTACGCCTTCATTTCTTTCTCTCGTTTATGGTCTTCGTCTCATCGTTTTCCTCGGGTTTACACAAAAAGGCCACCGGCTGTTCTTGACAGCGCAATAAACATTATGTAATAATAATAATAATAATAATAATAATAATAATAATAATAATAATAATAATAATAATAATAATAATAATAATAATAATAATAATAATAATAATAATAATAATAATAAAACACATAACGGGCTGTATTCAAGAAGGCGTCAACTGCATTGACGAGAACCAGCACCTTCCCAGGTAATATAGCAACGCTTCGTCGCATGCTAAAGAAAATCTGCTTCAGGTAGGACAAACAGTCAAGAAATATCCATCTGATCGAGAGCCCTCAGATTATTCATTGGCTTCGAAGACATCTTTAGATGAACAAAAAGTACACTCTAAGAAAAAAGGGAGTGGTACCCTCTCATTGAAAGGCCAAACAGAATTGTCCCATATATTGCTCTGCTCAGGGAGGAAATTCGCGCCTTTCGGCAGAGAGAGAATTGCCTCTCCAAAACCAACATGGCGGTCTGCGGGTGCGAGACGTGTGACGGGCAGTTCTAAAGAGTGCACGGCTGACGCGGCTCTGCCAAAGCAAGGCACAAGGCACGTATTCGTATTTGACGACCCAAAAACATTCGTCTCCAAGCAGCGGCACCGTACCCAGTGCGATGCAGATTTTATTGAGCATAGCAACTGGATGCCGTACGTGGCCGCAGAGCCGTAGATGTAGAGAGTTTGGCCATACGTTGGGAAGTATAGGAGACAAATGAGGAGGCGCCCTTGGCCGAAAACGAACTGGACGTGTTCCAGGGCGTCTTCAAAAATTCGAATGGGACCAACCAGAAGCCGGAAATAATTACCCTGGTGGTGCTCGCGAGAAACAAACCTGATAACTGCATCGGAGTAACTCTCGGTGACTGAAAATATGGTACACGCGATGTTTCAATCACGCTCATCCAAAATGATTGTGGAAGAGTGCGACTAGCGGAACGATCGACATAATCCGTATGCCAAGCGCCGAGGGCCGGGAATCTGCCGTCCGAGCGGTCACACTCTGTCCGAGCAAAACAGAGTTGAGCGGCGCATTCGTATCTTACATCTTTCTGCATGATCATGATCAAAACAACACGTGCACCCTATTTTCAACCACAAAGAGTTACTACACCTCACTGTTACGCGCTTATTAAATCCATAAACGAACATAGGCCTTTGATCAGAACTGTTTCTCGCTACCACCGCCAGGGGATTATTTTCGGCTTCTGGTTGGTCAAGAGAGCATGCCAAGCCCTCTTTCCGAGTCTGCACGCCCTGGCTCTGCCCGCGCCTCCCATTGACCAAACTCTCTGTATACACGGCTCTGAGTGGCCGGTAAGCCACGACGAGACCGGAGACATGCGGTCCCGTACGAAAATGCCAGATTGGAGCGGTTCCACTTCGGATCCGCGCGGTTCTAAACCTGTGGACAGTTCCGATCAGCGCGATTCTGAGAGTAACCAGTCGGATCCAGGGAGACGCAACGGACTGGAATCGCACGGTGTTCGGTGGATCCGTTCCGCTCCCCTTGTTCCAGTAGAGTCAGCTCCCAGCCAGCGGGCACGCCCATGCGTGACTGGAGGAGGGGAGGGAGGGGTGGGGTTGAGGGGAGGGAGGGAGGTCGGCGGGGAATTTTCGCGGCTTCTTGCAGGTCACGTATGAAGGACAGGCGCATCCGCTGCGGAGGCGCTGCGAGAGGGCGTTCTCCGCGCGCGCGCCTGGCTCAGTGTTGCCATTCCTACTGATTTATCAGTAGATCTACTGATTTTTCAGAATTCTGCTGATTCAGTGATAATACCACTCAATCTACTGATTTTATTCCTTTTTGCCTACACGTGGTCCAAAACTACTACTATTCGCTCCAATGCAGGCCCTCGAGTAATTTTGGCGCACTTCGGCGGGTAATTTCACGTGTTTGCGTGTGTGTGTGTAGGCGTTGTAAAAGGAAATGAGGGGGAAAAGTGAGAGCCAATAGTGTACGTTCACAGGTGAAAACACAATGCAGGGGATAGTTAAACCAAACGCGGGTGGATTGGTGTACGAAATGGAAAAGGGAGAGGAAGGCTTGTCAAATGCTAGAGTCACTACAAAGCGATGGCACGGTCGGCCATCTGAGAGGGTGCACCTCGCTTCGAGCCTTTCATGCCGTGCCGTATGCATCGCGGTTTGAGCGATTTTAATTTGCTTATAACTTCCGAAATACCGCGTTGCCACCACGATTTTTTCTCCGTGTTGCTACGTAGCCTGAGGTCTATCCCAGCGCAAGTTTTTGTCCAGTCGAAAAATCATTGGAGGGCCCTTCCCCTTAAAACACGAAAAATTCTGGCAAAAGATATTACACTCAAAGAGCAAGAAGTGTGAAACTACTTGATTGAGCAGGCCACTAAGCGATAAAGACAAAAGGCCCGTTCACACTCTTGCGACCTCTTAAAACTGGGTTCCTTGAAACCTCTTACAACGAGAGGAAACACTGGCGCCATCTGTTGGGTAGCAGTGTAAACTTGGCGGTCCGGCTTATTTTCTATTTCTCTCGCTCATTATCCTTTCTTTCTTGGCTCGAAACTTTTTTGTCAACGTGATAAACGAGCCTTTCTTAATGGTATTACGCACTTTTGACATCGGAAGTCGCGCAAAACCTTAGCTGTCTTGAAATGCAGTTCCAGGGTCACCACATAGATGGCGCCAGCGTGCCGGTGTGTTGTCTCGTCATTAGAAATTTTAAGAGGTTTCAACAAGACTCGTCTCTCTCGGTCGTACTCGGTTGCAAGAGTGTGAACGGGCCTTTAGTGATTTCTGGCAATCCTGTAATAGTCGCGCTGCAGCTGACTTCCGGATATTGCAGGAAGAGGTTTTGGAAAATTTCATTTGCGTACAGTTCCTACTCTTTTTCACTGCTTTTTTTTGTTTTTTCTGGCATTTCTCACATGTGATGTGCAAATAATCAATGCAATAACCGTACAAAACAAACAAGCTAATAGAAAAAAGAGACTTCCGAAATTTAGAAATCTATTGATTTTTGAAGCAGAAATCTCCTACTATTTTCTGGGGAGCTGTGGCAACACTGGCCTGGCTTTGTCTGTTGTGTGTTGGAGTCGGCGATAGCGCAGCGCCGAGAGTTTAGTGAGTTTAGTTTCCTTCTTCGCTCTCGTCAGACTGTCAGTCGGCGCTCGCCCGCGGCGACATTCGAGCTGCGGGCGCACGGATACTGAGCGCCCATCGTTGCCCTGGATGGATACCCTCTGACTTCGGCTTTGAATCTTTATATAGTGTGAAGCTGCCGACCCATTCCACTTTGGCTCGGCATCTGGATGCGCTTGGCGCTGGTGTGCTTGGTGAAAATACTTGGACAGCTCGGATACCGCTTGCCCGCCGGAACTTCCCGATGCACTCAACACTGGATACTGTGCTTGCGTGTGCTGTGTGTGTGTGTTCTGTGCACCGTGTTTGGTGACGACGCGCGCCTTGCATTGTCTGCTGCAGTCGTAGGCAGCGCTTCGAGAGTTTCGGTTCTTCTCCGTTCCCGTCGGACTACCTACCGGCCGACGCTCGCCTGACGATGACGTTCGCGCTGCGGGCGCTCGGATACTGACGCGCCTATCGTTGCCCTGGATGGATACCCACTGACCTCGGCTTTGAATCTTTATATAGTGTCAAGATGCCGACCCGTTCCACTTTGGCTCGGCATCTGGATGCGCTCGGCGCTAGTGTGCTTGGGGAAAATACTCTGGACAACTCGGATACCGCTTGCCCGCCGGAACTTCCCGATGCACTCCAACACTGGATACTGTGCTTGTGCGGGCTGTGTGTGTGCGTTCTGTGCACCGTGTTTGAGTGACGACGCGCGCCTTGCATTGTCTGCTGCAGTCGGAGGCAGCGCTCGAGAGTTTCGGTTCTTTTCCGTTCATGTCGGACTACCTACCGGCCGACGCTCGCCTGACGATGACGTTCGCGCTGCGGGCGCAGGGGATACTGACGCGCCTATCGTTGCCCTGGATGGATACCCACTGACCTCGGCTTTGAATCTTTATATAGTGTCAAGATGCCGACCCGTTCCACTTTGGCTCGGCATCTGGATGCGCTTGGCGCTAGTGTGCTTGGGAAAATACTTGGACAACTCGGATACCGCTTGCCCGCCGGAACTTCCCGATGCACTCAACACTGGATACTGTGCTTGTGCGGGCTGTGTGTTTTTCCGTGCACCGTGTTTAATGACGACGCGACGACGCCTAGACGACCATGTGCACAGCCCGAACTACCACTGCGCTCACCACTGGACTCTACAAAGTCTTTCGCGCGATGCCCTTAGCCGGTACCAGCGAGAGATCGTCGCGATTTCAGACCAAGTCCGCCTGGGTCTGGAATCGCGACGATCTCTCGCTTGTAACGGCTAAGGGCATCGCGCGAAATTCCATTGTAGAGTCCAATGGTGAGTGCAGCGGGAATTCCGGCGACACACCGCCTGGAGTTTAAAATTGGGGCTGGAAATGCGCGGTTCCAGGCTGGATACAAACTGGTGCCCCAATTTGGGGTATAGGCGGAACCGACATTTTTCATTGCCGCCTGAATCTGACATTGTCGTACGGGGTGGACAAACCGATGCAACCACGCTTTTATCACGCTTCTGCTCACCTTTGTCGTTGAGATTTACACTCGTTCTTAAGCATTCAGTAGCTTTTAACGCACGGAGGGTGCATATCAGTCAATCGGACGCGATAACAAGCGATCGAGAAGACGACACACTGTCTATGATTGTTTCCAATTTAATGAATGGGTAAATAGGGAGCGCTGAGCGCTGTGAGTAGTGTGGTGACCTGCGCCACCTAGTGTAGTTAGTATGAAATAGTAGAAACCGCTCGTGTTTTCTAGCGCCAACACCAGGTGGCGCCTCCATCGGCAAAAGATTCGAAGAAACAAAATTGGGGCTCCATTCCACGCTTTGAAGATGGTTAGTCAGTGAAGCTGTGGTATCACGTGCAACGATTGCGTACTGCACTATACAAAATGCCGCCGCCGGTCGCAGCACGCCGCCCCTGGTCGTATTGCCGTTTCTTTTCCCTTTGCCGCTCCTATAGTATTCACGCTGCACCTCGGGAGTCCTAACTTTGCGTGGCCTATTCATCGCGGTGCTGCAGCAACAATGAAATGAGTTGCTATACTCCGTTTCATCTTACATTTAAGCGCATCTGATGTTACGAGCCAGGGGAGCCAGTCGTAAACCGTGTGAGTGTCACGTTACCTTAGAGAGGGGGCACAGCGACGCGCGGATAGCGTATCACGGGCCACGTTTACAGAATGGCATTGGCTAAGATAGCTCGTAGAATCCGTTGCGTCCCGACCTTTTGTCATGTGATTGTTACGTGATTCTGACCTCTAACACGTTGAAAAATACCGCAGAGCAAAAGCTGCCAAGAACAAGAGCGAACGACGGCCACGTTTCTTAACCACTTCCTAAGACGGCGCCGACAAGCTTCATTAAGCGCGTCTGTGAGAGATATTTATCAAAATTGATTTATCAGCTTAAGTTTTCACTAAAGTTACTTCAGCGCAGCTGACATCATGCGTCCAATGATCATTACTTAAGATGCTAAACGCCGCTTTACATATATAATGCCCACCGGTCTTTGTATCGTGCATCCTCTCCTATCACAGTTGATTGCTACTGTTTTGTATTCCTCGACTTTTGTCAAAACGCACTCTCAACTAAATTCTGACTAATACCCCCACAAGAACGCGCGCTCGAGCGCTGGTGATATCCTGAGGGGAGGCGCAGTGCTTGGTTTTTGTGTAAAAAATGTCATATTTACCTCACTACAAAAATAAGCCAGGTGTTCCGAAAGCTCGGTGGCCACAGCGCAATGGATGCAGAAATGTGCGCACATCAACGGACACGCGCATCTCCATCAGATTTGGAGCATGCTACGTTTGCTTTTAGCTCAACGTAAGTGGACCGATGGGATCGCTAGAGTAGACCTCAGGAAAGATATCAGCACAGCCGGATTAGTCGAGAAGGCAGCCGATATTGTCTTCCCTCAAACATCAACAGTCACCCCGTACACTTAAGCGAGGGTCGACACAAAAAACGAGGACGAAGCACTCAACAACCTTTTAAGCATGGTCGATCTTAACACCGCTCTCCAACACGCCAACACGCGAAGCACACCGGGTGCGGATCGTATCTGCATCGCGCACCTCTGAAGCCTACCATCTCGCACAAAGCCGCCGTTCTTGGTGAGATTAACCGGATTTAGAACGAGGGCAATTTACCCGAGGCGTGGAAATTCTCTATTGTTAAACCTATCCCCAAACCCGGAAAAACCCCGCCTTCTCTCACCAACCTTGGGCCCATATTATAGATATCATGTGTCTGTAAACTAATGGGCATCATGGTAAACGTACGCTCGCATAACCTGACACATCGAAGACTAACAGCTCATCTCACCAAGCCAATGTGGCTTCCGTCCCTGCCTCTAAACTCAGGACATTCCCTTTCGACTCAAAGAAAGTACCATGGACTCGCCGCTTCCCCATATCCTAGGATCGTTTTGGGGGTGGATATCCGGATGGCATTCGACGGCGCTCCTCATGACGCAGTTCTAGCCAAGCCTCGCGATCGCGGTCTAAAAAAAAAAAAAAGATTTAGAACTTTATTGCTGCGTTCCTTGAGAACAGAGCTTTTCAAATCCAGATCGGAGAAGAAACCGGCGCCTCGCGCTACAGCAGGGGGTCCCTCAAGGATCCGTGATATCCCCCACGCCGTTTAACAAAGCGATGTCCCAGCTGCCAGCAAGACTTGTCAAGATTCGAAACCTCGAACACGCTGTGGATGCAGATGATATGTCCGTGTGGAGCCGAGCGTGTTCTCTAGGAGAACAAGAGGAAGTGCTCCAAGCTGCGCTGAACACCATACCTGCCCGCTCGACCGAAGTGGGACTGACTACAGCGCAGGACAAAGCCGAGTTCGTCGTCGAGCACGGCGGCAGGCGTACCAAGGCCAAAGAAGCCGAGAAAGACAGCGTTCGCCTATTCACTGGAAAGCAGCTCATCGCTCGCCAAATTTCTATCCGTAACCTCGGAATGTTCATTGACGAGCAATGCACAGCAAATTCCTGTTACAACCGTACTTGCAGAACCATTAAACAGATTTGGCACATCTTGCGCCACATATTGAAGCGCACTACAAGGATAAAAGAACGACAACTCCGCCAATTCGTCACCTTCTTCAGCCACTCTTGGGTAATGTATGATTTAATATACCACCCCGTCACTCGGATGCACCTTAAAGTTTTAGAACGCCTCAACCATGAGGCGAGACGCATAACCCCTTGGCTTCCTCACTACACACACCTAGCAGCTCTCAAAAGCTGCAGCGGACTTAACAATTTCACGGAGCTCCTAGAGACCTATGTCCACACACAGGAGGCCCGCCTTCGGTACATGCACGCAGGAAGACACACACGCTGGCCATGCTTGGACGCGACATTACCAAGCTTCCCGCCCTCCCACGACGCTCACCATCGTGGGAGGATATTCAGCTCACCGATTCTAAAGTACTTCCACAGCACATGAACCCCGAACAAAGAGCACGAAAACGGGCATTCGTCGAGGAGCACCTCAAATGTAACAAAACCACCTATGAGGACGGCTTCCACGTCGTCGATGCAGACGCCGCCTGCCCCCAACATATATGGACCAGGCTTTGCCATGGCTTGGGTAGGCATTATGGCGTCCACCCAGGGGAGACAGTACAAAGCCGCAACGAAACCGGCCCACAGCACGCCGGCGGAAATGCTCGCCATCATCGCTTATGCTCGACACGCAAACACATCCTGCAACAGCAGCACATCAGGACCCCTTTCCACGTTTTGACGGGTTCATATTATACACATTGGATATTTGCAGACGCTCGGCACACCACCACTGCCGTAAACCAACTCAGACTATACGTGCACCGCCTACGTGCCCTCGGGCACGAACTTACCATACACTGGGTATCCGGGCATTCCGGAGCAACCAGTAACAAAAAAGCTCACCACCCTTGCAAGCACTTTTACTATCCGTGCAGGCCAGAGCTAGCCCTGAAGTTTAAGATGGTCTACCTCTTGGAGAAGCAGAGACTTGTCCACTCCCCAAGAAATCCAGTTGACGACATCGCCAAGGCACGGACGGCTCTACCGTATGGCCTACCTTTCGGCCGCAGCCAATCCCCTCCTCACACCCTACTAATTTTAAAACGAATGAACAGATTTCAAAATAGCATGTGGTGGCGGTCTGTGAAGCTCCGTTGGAATGCCGACACGTCATGAGTTTCTAAGAGGCAGCACCAGTTCCCGGCCGTATGGCTCTTTCGCGGAGCTACTTAGTCCTGAATGTGACTTGGCGGAAAACGCTCATAGGCTGAGACTGCGACCAAAGCTACTACCACGAGCTAGCCCGCGCTCCTGGCTTTGAGACATGCATTTCTAGCGCGAGTGCTCGATCGTTCTGCCGAACAACACTTCAAAGCAGCGACCTCGAGCTCTCGTAGTTGTGGCATTGGCTGCAGTCTCAGCTCCACAGTGCTTCTGCAACGTCCATTCCACACCCTCGAGACCGTCGTCCTTTGCAGACTTTAGGCTTAATCTGAGGATGCGGGGACCTCTGTCAGGCCAACCATAGGCCATTGTTGGGTACTGACGGTTATTTCTACTTACTGGTTCTCTCGAGCAACTACCTCTGTGGTCTGAAACTAACGCGATGAAGAGAACGCTCGCGGCGCATAAAATACCGGCATGGCCGCAAATAATGTTAAGGGAAAGCTATGTATAGGGTGCATTCACTGGCGGCCATATCTGTGTGCACTAATACTGAGCTCGTGCTGATGGCAACCTCCCACAGTTCTTTTGCAACGTGCACCCTGCACCATCAAGATTGCCGGTCTTGCCAGCCTAGTAATGCGAGCTCGTTCTGAGCATGTGATCTAAACAGTGACCTCAAATATGGTGGTCAGTGAATACCCCCTATAGGCCATAGGGCGTACAGTTCTCGGATATTGCTACGAGGTGAGATTGTTAAAGCCCCTTTATCCTGGGGAAAGTGGCGCCATTTATTGTTGTGGAAATGCTCGAGACACGTGCCGCGCGCCACTTCTGGGAAGAACATGGCGTCTGAAATGCAGCTCAGTGCTGCGCTGTGCGCATGATCTTCCCAAGGGCAGCACGTTGCACGCGTGCATCGGCGCACCTTGCGCTACTTTTGAAACACGAACGGGCTTTAGAGATTGTCACGCGCTGACGCCACCAAGCGGCAAGGCTAGCAACCACTGTACCCTTGACCGTGGGAGAACTATTGACGTCACGAACTGGATACGCGTTGCGCTTCTAGCTGGCCAACTTTGAAGCGAGGGGTAGAGAGCTCGTGCTCACGTCATTTCTTTTCTGTACCCCTTTAAAGGTATACTGAACCAAACATCGCAATATCCATATTATGTGGCGCATGATCTTTCCACCAGGCAGCAGCCTCCGGTGTGAGCGAGCACTCGCAACGAAATTTACGTCATAGTCCCCGCTCACGCTTAAGATCACAGTGAAATGGATGGCCTTCGAGGAAAAGGAAAATAAACATAGGCTTCTCGTCCCCACATGTGAAAGCTACGTGCTTGTTAGACGAATTAGTCACCTACCTTTTACACCGGAACCCACTGTGGAAATAAAAAGTATGTCTTTATTCTCCTTTTTTTGGAGCCCACACATTTCACTGTCAGCTTAAGCGTGAACGGGGGACTATGACATCCATATCGTTACGTGTGCTCGAGCATACCGACAGTTGCTGGCTCGTGGAATGATCGTACGCCACTTATTACGGACACTGGAATGTTTGGTTTAGCATCTCTTTGAGGTCGGTTCACACAGGGGCGTTTTTCTACGTTACGCTACGTTACGACCGCTTACGACCACTTACGTTGCAAGTCGCCGGGACATCCGTGCTTTAAACTAAGCACGGTGACCGTTTCAAGGAGCAACTTTGCACGCGACGTACGAAACACAAATGTATCTCTGACTCCTCACGTAACGTGAGAAATCGTAAGCAAACGCCCCTCTATGGACCGAAATTTAGACGATGTATAGTCAGTATAGTCGAGGGCACAAACGCGACGATGAGTATTATAAAAATCCCTCGCGATTCGCGCTCGCAATCGACTGACTTTATAAATAGAATCTCTAAGAAACATGTGAACTTCAATAAGACTGCTGCCAAACTCGTGCTGCAGCTTCTTGTGCTCATCGCACACTTTCGCAATGGTTCTTATGCTAATTAAAATTATTTGTGCACCGAACGACGACGCAGGGATTGCCGAAAATTCGTAAGTTTTCGGAAGTTCTAACACGGTAAAAGGAAACACTCAGATCTATACTTCGTAAACCGTAAGTCCAAACGCAGCCTGTGATATATCGGTTAATTTAGGATAATGGAAGGATCTATTTATTTAACTGTTTAGCTTACAATCGGTTAGTGTTACGAGAAGCGTCTTTTCTAATTTGCGACCGCGCCCAATCTGTGGACTCCAGGCGTCCCGTGCTTGACCGTGGCTCGCCGCCCGGCTCCCCAACCTCCTCCCCCCCCCCCGCCGGTGTCTCCAGTTGCATCCGCCGTTGTTTGGGCTCAATCGCAGGTTTAAAGGTGGGTGAGGAGGAGTGGCAAATCCTGTGCGCCGACATCTGGAGTGCCGAGTGAAAGATCGCGAAAGAGCACGACAGAACACGAGAGAAATAGACCAATGTTGCCAGCTGAAGGAGGACAATCCCAATGGTAAAACCGGAGACTGAAAACACTGGGCAAAATAAACATTGATAATTTAACGTTGTAAACTATATTTTGAGATATTCTAACACTTATAAAAAGCAATATACTCATTACTTTGCATTACCTTCCCTTCTGTCAAAATCTCGAAATTCTGGCGGTCACGCAGTTTCATTTTCCCGGTGCGCGCCTATCAAAACCACAGCGCGAAGCTGCTTATCTGGTTTATTTTTGCGTTGACTCGAGGCCGTATACCTGCACGCTATTAGCGGCGAGATTTTTTCGTGGTGCGCTCCTATGGTTCCCTCTCGTGACGTCATTACCTTGCGAGCAACAAGTTCGATGGTGTTTGGAATTAGCATGGTGAAATCTTGAATTCATTGCGTTCTCAAAGCTACATTGCCAACACCGTCGAAGTTAAAATTCTCCCATTCCTCTTATTTCCGTCAATTAGAAATCCTTTCCGGACGTCAATTCAGCATTCGGCCAATCGTGTAAGGCCGATCACAGCGACGCTTTCCATCGCTCACGTCGCCAATACAAAAGAAAAGCTTTGAAAAGAACGCGAACATTTTTCCACCGGTAAGTACCGTAGATTGTTGAAGTTTATGAAACTGCTCTAATGGTATAATTATATTTGTGAAATCGAAAGCGGGTTGGTAACCATGTGTGGGAACCCAAATATCTGCCTCCACGCTCCGCCGCTTGCGGCAGCCAGAATGCATGGGAAAATAGCGTACCTTTTCCTCTAGAGTTAGTATATATGATCTCTATGGGTTCAATGGGTCACGTTCGCTATACATGACGAACACGCACGTAGTACACGGCACAGCCGAAGCTACGAGCTACGACCTCATTGGGCCAATCAGAGAGCGTCAAAAGCGACCATCATGGTGTTCGTCAAGTTTATGTACGTGTTCTATCATCGCTGAACCAATACTAAACAGAAGAATGCCTGGTGACTTGCATCTTTGACGCAGCGTTATTGGTTCTATTACCTCATACCGCGTTGGCTACGTCTGGGCTTAAGCTGAAACGAAGTATAGCTCAATCGCGACGTTCCTCTCCATGCCTTTTCGCTCACACCCTTGGTGGTTGCGTACCCTGTGTCAGTGGGCGATTAAAAAATGCACCGAGTCGAAGGGTGCGTCAGTTGCGCGCTGGTATGAGGTTATGCGAAAAAGGTCTATGTGGAGCGCAAGTTTGTCTGCTTTTTTTGCAGGGGTTCTGGTGACTTCAGTACGCCGAGCTCTAATTGGCTCTGATTGAAGGATAGTGGTTAGACCTCAATCCAGGCTGCCTTGAGGTCTATCCACTATCCTTCAATCAGAGCCAATCAAAGATCGGCGTTTTGAAGTCACCAGAACCCCTTCAAAGAATCAGGCGAACTTGCCTTTTTGCATCTCCTGAGCAGCTAAATGCGTCGCTCTGCGCAGTCTGGGTGCGACTGTTCAAGCAGCTCAGGGGGCCAAAATCGTTCGGACTGTCCTAGCATAAAACTGTATAATTCGACAAGACGTTTTCTACGGGTGGAGTGCTATATATTGGAGGAGTCTAAGGGTGCAGTGATTCGTAGTACATTTTGGTGCTTTCAAAAATACCGTTAGCCTTCGTTCGAATCGTTAGTACCCCAGCATTGTAAATTTTTGCATAAGACATGAGTAAATAACTTTCGTGATAGGGCAAGAAACGCTTACCCATTGAGGACATTGTTAAGGAGGGCAGTGATAACGGAGAAGGTTTGGTTGGAGGAGGAAGGTTGAGGGCGACGTAAGCCTAATCAAGCGGAGGATGATCTTGACTTGGGTGGTTCACTTCCTAGAGAATCACAGCACATAAAAAACAAACATGGAACGCTTGGAGACTGAACCTAGGGCAATCGTAGGTTAGGGACACACTTTACCTTAAACAAACGGCGGTAGAGCTGGGGTTGTACGTGCAGCGCAAAAGGCGATATTCTGAATTAGCGAACGTGGCGGTTTTTTCTTCAACTTCTTTTCTGGGGATTCACGAGCAAAGTGCAGTACTGCACGGCTGCATATGCTGTTCAAACTCCAGTACACCAATTTGAAACCTTGACGTTTTGCAGTCACATCTTTCAAGAGGCAGTCTGCGAAATATTGAGGTAGATTCTCCCGCAATTTATTTGTAGCCTCTTACTCCCTACATGGCCCTGTTCGTTTAGAGCGCAGCGCTTAAGCGCCCGTTTCCGCGTTTTCGCGTTTCGCAGCATCGCAGTCGGCGTAAACGCCCCGCTAAATTTAGCGGAAAATTGAATTGGTGTTGAGGTTATGTGACGTCAATTTTCCCGCTAAATCTAGCGGAGAAACTGTGAGAAGAGGAAGAGGAGGGTACGGTAGAGGAACATGGGAGGTAAGGAGGAAAGGTGGGTACGGAGGAGGAGGAGGGGAGGGTACGGATTAGGAGGGGTATATTCTCCCCTCCGTACCCTCCTCCTCCTCCTCAAGATCGGTGCTCTGATTTCGCATTACAGAGATTCGTAAACGTCTTTCATATTTTTTGGGAGGAAACGACTTGCTCCTAGAAGGGAAGTGTCACAATCGGCGCGCGATAGGAGGAGCAGTCGATCAGGATGCGGCGGTGCCGCTTCTGTAGACATGAAGAGATGCGTCATCCGCTCGCGTCCGCTGCGATTCGGGTGTTTCTTGATCTGCAAGTAAGTGTCGCGTGCGATATGCGCGCTTTAAAATACTTATGTTCGTCTATGTTGATTTTGGCCATGTTGCTAAATGTCGGTTCACACAGAGGCATTTTTGAACGTGAGGTTACGTTACATCACGTTACGACCGCTTACTTCGCGAGTCACCAGGACATCTGTGCTTCAAATGAAGCGCTGTGGCCGGTTCAAGGAGTAGCTTTCCACGCGACATACGAAACGTGAATGTCCCAATGACTCCTCACGTGAAGGCTCATTCACGCTGCCCCATTTTCCTTACGTTAAGTTACGTTACGTATAAGTCACCGGAACATTCGTGTCTTGAATGTCGCGTGACATGCTTTCTCCTTGAACTGTTAGCCTCGCTTAAAAAAACCTGACACGCCAAAAAAATTTTTTTTATGCTAGGCGTTGAAATGGCATATCAATATAGCGGCGAGATGTTTTGGTGGCGCCCTCCTATGGTTCCCCCTTGTGACGTCATTACCTTGCGAACAACAAGTTCGATGGTGTTTGTAAATAGCATGGTGGAAGATTGAAATCATTGCGCTCTCAAAAAACACTGCCAACACCGTCAAAATTGAAGTTCTTTCATTCCTCTTATTCCGTCGATGATAAATCCCCTTTCCGACGTCATAGTCAGCGTTCGGCCAATCGTGGAAGGCCGACCACAGCGACGCTTTCGGTCGCGCACGGGGCTAATAGAGCTGCGTAGTTTTTTATAAAAAATAGAAATACGGGGCCCAATTCAAAGTTCCCGTCGTGCACTGTGACGTAACAGTGTACCGCAAGGTGTCGGGGCGGTGAGAAGGGAGGTAGGGTGCCTACATGTCTGTCGTTCTCAGGGTGAAGACATCCATTGTTGCACTGAATGTGTCAGCGCGTGACGTCTCGCGCACTCGGTGCGTGACCTGGGCGCTAAAATGGCGTCTATGCATCAGCCAAAGCTACGCGCTCGAGCTGAGTGACACCGGATGGCGCGCTCTTCATAATGCATAAAAAAACGATTGGGCGTGAAAACGGCTGAGATGTCACCACTCAAGCAAAAGCGCGCGCTTGTATGAAGGCACTCTAAAGGGACGCATCGCCGAAAGTCACGTGAGTTGTGTCCCTCCTCGTGCTTACCGCGAGCGCGTGTAATATCTTTTTAAATATTTTTGTTGTTCTCCGCATTTCTACGAGCGATCCAAACAGACAAGGTTTCTTTTATTTGATTTTCATCGCTTAATGTTGCTATAAAGGTAGAAGAAGAGGAGTCAGTAAATTGACGTGATCAACTACAGTGCCTAGAAGGTGCTGTGTGA
>JAZHYW010000698.1:0-26892 GCA_037355805.1 Ixodes ricinus | reverse complement strand
GGGGGGGGGGAGATTTAGGCTTTGCGGCCCATCGCCGTGCAAAAGAACTCGCGCGAGCGACGATCGAGGCTCGGGCTACCTAGGGAGCCTTCATGTGCGCTTTGCTAGGGTGATGCCACCCTTTGTAATACCACTCGCCGCCAAACCAGCAGCCATTTTGGTTCTCGGCGATAATCCGTGGGGCTTATAACCCTCCCGGAAACAAGCACCTTATCTCACAAGTTCGGAGCAGCGTTGTGGAACCCACGGAGGGAGGATTAGCATTTTCGCCCCTCGGATGGGAGGACCGATGGACACAAAGGCCACTTTCCGGCGCACGGGGAAACAATGAGGAACAAAATGGCGGCGGAAGAGGGTGTGGGAAAGGGAAACAGGCAGTTGGCATCACTCTATGCGAAGCGACATGAAGGCACTCTGACTCTAGGGCTACCCAGAGTTCGTCCACCGCAAGCATAAAGTAAAGGTGCCTGTTTTGAGCTCTGCTTCGTTGGTCGCTTCTTTCGGGCGACCAGACGTAGCACCGAACCCCACAGGTTGTAGGCTGATCTGTTTGCAAAGTCGCCCCGGTTGCTTCCTTTACGTCGCGTAGACGGAGACGATACATGCCGGCTGCTGAAACAGGCACCGCGAAGCATGTTACAGGGTGGCGCACTCTCGATTGCTCCGGCCCATGGGCATTTTTGGGACGGTTGTACGAAAATGTATTAGGAATTTTTCCTTCAGAGCTACCATCCACCTTTCTGCTGTCAATTTGTCTTTTCCTGACCACCACGCAGCATTTTTGCGCTTTTTAAAAATATATGAAATTTTGAAGAACGGGCACGCCCCTTTCATGGCGACGGCGTTAGCGTCAATTTTTTTTCTTTTTTATTTATTGATAGCTTTTAGGGCCCGAAGGCATTACAGAAGGGGGTGGGCATAGCAACGATATACAGACAAAACAAATATATACCTAACTAGTGAGTTAAACAGGACAAAAATATAATTTGAAACAATACACACACAAACAAATTCACTTAACAAGGGAGTCATAGAGGATACAAAAATTAATTGTAAACAGCAATTCGAAAATCGGAGCTCTCGGCAATCTCGACTCGACATGCAGCTGCAGGAAGGCGATTCCAGTCAAGTGACGTTTTGGGCAAAAAAATACTGAAAAAAACGTGATGTGTGACCGTGAGCAATGCCAACTTTATATCGATGGTAAAACGCGCGATGAAATATAAGACGGTTGTATTAACAAAAGCTGGCGCAATGACGTGTTAAAGCGAGTCATGAAACGCTTTTCCAACTTTTTCCTGTTTGGCTTTCCTCCTCAACTCATAAATCGCGCATTCTACCAAACAGTTCAAGAAGACGGAAAGGGGGAGTCCCCTCTTGCTCGGACTCTCGTTTGTCTAATCCGGACACATCCATTCTCCCCCTAGAAGATTAGCCGTCGCTCAAAATCCAGGCAAAAGTTTCTTTCCCCACCCCGTTCATCCCGAAGCTGACATTGCTGTGGAAGCTACGTGCTCCTTGGGCAAGCCACACTTTTTCCACGTGATCACGCTCTCTCGCGCATACCCACGCGCAGAGAATGAGGTCAGACGGTGAAAGGGAGGCGGCTAATTGGTCCGGCAAGCGCGTAGCTTCCACCACAATGTCAGCTTAGGGTGAAGGGATTAAGTGAGCTCCGGTGTCGTGTGACGTTCCTATGGGCCCGGCGACGCGCTGCGGGGGCCCGATGACGCGCTGCGGGGTCCGCGGATGTATCACAGAGAAAAGGCAGCCAGCTTACGAAGGAAAGGAGGTACGAAATAGTCCACTGTTTTTTTCAAACTTTCGTACCAAAAGTGAGGCTTTTGACTTTCTACTTTTTTTTCTTTTGGCCCACTGAACGATGTGCTATTAGTAAAATACCAATATAAATTGATATATTGCAGTCCAAAATTCGTTTCATGGGTCCTTTAAGATAATGGATCTTGTGAAATAAGTACAAGCCTGAGACTTTCCTGCGAAGAGAGAGTTAGGTAAGCAGAGATTGAATTTCATTGCTGATACGCTGGATGTTCGGTGATAGTTATGTAGTATGAATCGAGCAGAACGCTTTGGATGGCTTCAAGTGATCGTTCCAAGTAGGCGATGCAGAAAGGGAAAAACACTCTCGAACCAGAGTGCTGCGCCAACGCTCCGCTTACCCTTTCCCTCGAAAGCTCGTCTGCTTCACGGAGTGGACTGTTAGAAAGCACGTGCGGAGTGTACGGAGGCAAGTTGTTTCGACAATGTTAGGCGCCACTTTAGTATTATAGCGTGTTTTCGCGCGTGACATGGCCTATGCAAAAAAGAATCGACCGGGCACCACTGTGCTGTAATTGGTTGTACAAATAACCAAAAAGAAACGCAAAATAAACGCCGATTCAGTGTGCGAGACCCACGCTGTCAAACAGGATGAATGTGTGTGCGGCATGTTTATGCTGCACCGGTTCCCCGCTGCTCCGGACCTACGACGCCGGTGGCTGGTGTCGAGTTTCCTAGGTTGGGGTGCGCACAACAGCTGTGAAATGAGCGACCATCCAGTCCAGGCTCCCAGGCGGAAAACGTCTTTATCTCGTGCATTCCTTTGGAGCCGTCCGCACCAGAGCCGTATATGTAGAGAGTTTGGTCAATGGGAGGTGCGGGCAGAGCCAGGGCGTGCGTCAGACTCGGAAAGAGGGCTTGGCATGCTCTCTTGACCAACCAGAAGCCGAAAAGAATCCCCTAGCGGTGGTAGCAAGAAACAGCTCTGATCAAAAGTCTATGTTCGTAAATGCTTTTAATAAGCACGTAAGAGTGGAGTGTAGTAACTCTTTGTGGTTGAAAATAGGGGTGCACGTGTGCGCCGCTCAACTCTGTTTTGCTCGGACAGAGTGTGACCGCTCGACAGCAGATTCTCAGAGCCGTTTATACTGAGAGAGTTTGGCCTTTTTAAGGATATTTTGACAGTCTGGCAACCACAGCAGCGTAGTCTGACAACCGGGGATGACTAATTCCGTCCGCCATTTTGTGGCTCTGACTCATAGAACTCTATGCGATTTCTCAGGAATAAAGAAGAGAAAGAAGTAACGCCATTTTGTGTTATCGCGAAATCCGCTAGTTCTAGCGGGCAACAAGCTCCGCCCATTGGCCAAACTCTCTCAGTATAAACGGCTCTGCAGATTCCTGCCCCTCAGCGCCCTCAGCGCTTGGCGAACGAATTATGTCGATCGTTCCGCTAGTCGCACTCTTCCACCATCATTTTGATGAGCGTGATTGAAACATCACGTGTACCATATTTTCAGTCATTAAGAGTTACTCCAATGCAGTTATCAGGTTTGTTTCTCGCGACCACCGCCAGGGTATTATTTCCGGCTTCTGGTTGGTCACATTCGAATTTCTGAAGACGCCCTGGGACACGCCCAGCCCGCTTTCGGCCAATGGCGCCTCTCCATTTGTCTCCTATACTTCCCAACGAATGGCCAAACTCTCTACATATACGGCTCTGGTCCGCACGTGCCTCGTGCCAGCCACGTCGCACGTGGGTTACTCAACAATCACCACATCTCCCTTTTTTTTTCAGCAGGGTAATTTACAACATATAGGGTGTATTCATTGGCGGCCATATCCGTGTGCGCTAATGCTGAGCACGTGCTGATGGCTAGCTTCCACAGTTATTTTGCAACGGCACCCGCACCATCAAGATTGCCGGTCTTGGCAGCCTATTAGTGTGAGCTCGTTCTGAGCATGCGCTCTAAACAGTGACCTCAAATATGGCGGCCAGTGAATAAGTCCTATACAAAACCGCTAGCCAAGTTTAAACACATCACAAAGTTAACATTTATACAAAACATCTGGCCAAGTTTAAACACATCACAGAGTAATTTACAATATGTACAGAGCATCTGTTGAAGTTTAAATAGCACATTAGCTGTCGAACAACAACTCGGACAACAAACGTATATGGTGCAAAGTATTTTACAAAACCTCTGTTAGAGTTTAAATCCCACATCAATCTTCAAAACCCAGCCTGACCGGCTTGCGCACAATTCGTCCTGACCTGGTCACATAAGCCTGAGGTACACTGGCAGCGCCTGAAGCAGGCCCTACAACAACATTACTTCGCGTACTGCCGTCTAGACTTTTGTCCGAACTGTCGATGTCTTCCTCATCTCCTACGGGAAAGTCGTACGAACCGCCGTTCTGGTGGGAGGAACCAGAAGGAAGAAAGTGCAAAGCTCTTCTGTTTCGTCTCAGCTGCCTTCCAGAATCTGTTTCCAGCAAGTAAGACCGAGGTTTGGCAGCTCGCGCTACCACTGTGGCTTCCGACTTCCTGTCGTTTACCCACACTTTATCTCCCACTTTCAACGTACGCAGCTCTGTCGCTCGGTGTCGTTTGTTGAAGCCTCTGCGTTGCTTCTCGCGTTTTCGGCGGTCCGTTCGTATTACTGTTTTCAGATCGGGGCGCACCTGACCTTGTAACTTGGGGAGCATGGGCACCCTCGTCCGAAGACGTCGTCCCATCAAGATTTCAGCAGGACTTCTTCCCGTCAACCCTGGTGTGGCTCTGTAAGCCAAAAGAGCTAGGTAGGGATCTGTTGATTTTTGGATAAGACGTTTAACCGTTTGCACCATTCTCTCAACCTCGCCATTTGCTTGCGGGTACCTTGGACTAGTCGTAACGTGACGAAACCCGTACTTCGATGCAAACGTTTCAAATTCCGAGCTTGCAAATTGGGGTCCGTTGTCCGAAATGACAATTTCGGGCACACCATGTCGAGCGAAGATACTCTTAAGTCGTTCGATGACAACGTCGGCACGAGTGGAAGGGAGCAGGGCTACTTCCGGAAACCGTGACAAGTAATCAACAACTACTAAGTAATCTGAGTCGTTTATCTTACACAGATCCACGCCCAGTTTTTGCCACGGGTAGGCGGGGGTGACCGTTGGGATCATTGGTTCCGCACTCTGGTAGCCATACTGCGCACAAACTCGGCAGTTTTGTACCAACGCACCAAGTTCCTTACTTAGGCCTGGCCACCACACACATTCTCTAGCCCGAGCTCGACACCTGGCTATGCCCTGGTGACCGTCATGCAAACGGAGCAAAACCTCTTTCCTTAGTTCCTGAGGAACAATTAACCGCGTGCCCTTCAACAAAAATCCATCACCCTGGGTTATCAAAGCCCTCACCTGCCAGTATGGGCGTAGCAAATCAGGAACTGATGGTTTCACGGGCCAGCCCTTCTCGCATAAACGCTGAAGCGACTTACAGACCGGATCAGAGGCTTGATACTCTTTTACTTTAGAGACAAAGTCTTGTCCGGTTTCTAGCCCTGTCAGGCAACCCTGCGAGTATGCGTCTACTTCTCCAACTGTTAGTTCGTCCGGAACTACCCGTTTGTCTTTGAGTGGAGCACGAGACAAACCGTCAGCCGTAATGAGCTGCTTTCCCGGTACGTAAACCATTTTAAATCGGTATCGCATGAGCCTCATGCGAAACCGCTGCACGCGGGGAGGTAGGACGTCAATAGAGTAAGTTCCCAGCAACGGAACCAATGGTTTATGGTCAGTCTCAAAGACGGCATCGAGCCCTCTCAGGTACTCATCAAACCTTTCAGCGGCCCACGTCAACGCCAGCGCCTCTTTCTCGATCTGCGCGTACCGCGTCTCCGCTGAGGTTAAAGAGCGAGAAGCAAATGCAATGGGTCGTCGGTCGCCATTTTTCTGGACCTGAGAAAGAACTGCGCCAAGGCCGAACGACGAGGCATCTGCAGAAAGGACAGTGGGCAGGGTGGGGTCATACTTCGCCATGCACTCAGCCGAGCAGATGCTGTCTTTGATTGCACTCAGAGCTGCCTCTTGGGCTGGGCCCCACACCCACTCAACATCTTTCTTTAACAATTCCCTCAAAGGAGAGGTCTTGTGCGCTAGGTTAGGTAAGAACCGGCCCAACTGGTTGGCCATACCTAGGACTCTTCTGACCTTCGACACGTCTGTAGGAGTTTCAAGGTTCCGGATGGCTCTGACCTTTTCAGGGTCAGGCTTTATGCCGTCTGCACTGACGCGGTAACCCAGAAAGGTCACTTCCTTCGCCCCGAAAATGCATTTGGACTTGTTAAGCGTGACGTTAGATTCTGCCAGCTTATCTAAGGTTTTCTTTAACCTTTCATCATGTTCAGCTTTGTCTTTCCCGAAAATCAACACGTCATCCATAAGGTTAACGACTCCAGGAAGACCCTCCAAAATTTCTGACATTCGCTTCTGGAAGTATTCTGGCGCAGAGCTTATACCGAATGGAAGCCTGGTAAAGCAGTACCTTCCATACGGCGTGATAAAAGTCGTGAGCTCCTGGCAGTCCTTTGATAACTTGATTTGATGAAACCCTGAGTTTGCATCTAACTTTGAAAAGAAAACTGCATCGGCGAGCAATCCTAACGTCTGATCTACTGTTGGGAGGACAAATCTCTCCCTTCGCACGCTCTTGTTCAATTGGGTGAGATCGACACATATTCTTACATCTCCGGACGGTTTGAGCACAGGCACTATTCCCGCGCACCACTCTGTAGGCCCCTCAACCCGACGGATTATCCCCATCTCTACCATTTTCTCAATTTCGCATTTCACCGCATCACGCAGCGGGATCGGAATCCGCCTAGCTGTGCTTATTGCAAATGGTCTAGCGTCGGGAATCAGGCGGATAGTGTATTCGCCGGGAATCGTGCCTAGGTTACGAAACATCTGGGGGTACAGCACTTCAAAGTGATCTTTATCCTCCGCAATGTCGTCTACAAACTTCACGACTCCCAAGGACTCGATCGCTGGCAACCCAAGCAAGACGTGGCGCAGTGGGCTGACTACGTACACGGTATGGAATGAAAGGTTTTCTTTCCACTGAAACTTGGCCCTGAACTTTCCCAGTACATTTAGGCTCTGCCCGCTCGCGCCCGTTAAGGCTACGTCAGCTTTTTCCAGCTGGCCTGGAATGCCTGGGAAGGTTGAGGGTACTACGGTTACTTCCGCGCCTGAGTCAATCTTTGCAAAAACTGGCACACCATTGAGAACTATTTTGGTATACCTTGCTTTCGCACCTTCTGTGTTTAGGGCTCCGAGAAAGAAGTGTCCAGTCTCTTCGTCGATGGCCGAAACCGGTATCCTTTTTTAGGTATGCGAGATGTCTTTCGGCAGACCTGGCGGAAGTGTCCCTTATTCTGGCAGTTGAAGCACTTTTGGCTCCTCGCAGGACACAGGGACCGCTGGTGCTGGTCTCCACCGCAGAACTGACACGACTTTTGGAGAGAAGATTCGTCCGGAGTAGTGCTCTTCCTGTCCGGCAGCTTGGAGTGGCGGCGCACAGCGTCGACATCCAGGTCAGAGTCCTGGGTATCTTTGGACGGCGGCGGATCGGTTGATCGGAGGGTGTGTTGCTGCTCGTGCACTGTTTCTTTCAGTCTCGCCTTGGCTGTTGCAGTGGCAAGAGTAAGCTTGGCGTCCATCTGCAGGGATTCCGAGAGCTTCTCGTCGAGAAGGCCAACCACGAATCGGTCTCGAATCATCCGCTGTTTCATTTCGCCGAAGTCACAGCGTTCAGCCTGCACGTGCAGCGCCGTGAGGAACTGATCGACCGTCTCGCCCTTCTTTTGTTGCCGACGGTGGAAGCACGCGCTCTCGAACACGACGTTGCGTTCCTTCACGAAATATTCATCGAACTTCTTTTTTACGACGTCAAATTTCTTTGCGTCTGCTTCTGCTAGGTCGAACGTTGCAAAAATGTCTCTTGCCTGTTTGCCCATGGAATATAGCAGGGTACGGACTTGCGCCTCGTCACTTCGCTCGTTGATACCAGACGCGTAGCGGTAGTCATCGAAGTGCTGTATCCAGCTAGGCCACTCCGACGAATTATTGAAATCCAGTGGCGGCGGCTGCTGGAGGGAGGCGAAGAATCCTGACGGATTCTGTCTGGCGGCTTCTGCCATCGGTCCTCAGTTCTGGCGTGACGTGGCCACTTCTGACACCATGTCGAGTTTCCTAGGTTGGGGTGCCCACAACAGCTGTGAAATGAGCGACCATCCAGTCCAGGCTCCCAGGCAGAAAAACGTCTTTATCTCGTGCGTTCCTTTCGAGCCGTCCGCACGTGCCTCGTGCCAGCCACGTCGCACGTGGGTTACTCAACAATCACCACAGCTGGCAAATTTAAACAGGAAATACTTTGCCATCGAAGAGCAGTCGTGTGTGCTCCGACCATTTCTGGGACGGCCGGCGAACTTCGGAGAACCCCGTGCCATTCCTTCGCCTGGGCTACGACCGAAAGGTAAGCGGAGGGCGGCTTAGACATTAAAAAAGAAAACTGTTGCGTGACTCCTGGTTCACTGATTTAATAACTCTCTTTTTCTTCAGGTGGTAAATGGTGTTGGGAAAGTTTGGAAATAGAAGGAAGACGGGAAGGGGGGGGGCCTTTGTTCTGACGCCACTGTGCACAGCAAGACTGGGCACAGAGTTTAGACTTTGGCTTAGCATTGTGGTAGACTCTCCAACACGAATATATATATATATATATATATATATATATATATATATATATATATATATATATATATATATATATATATATATATATATATATATATATATAAATAACACAGCCCCGTGTAGTACACGCCGCGACGCAGTTTGCGCACAAATAATTCTCACGCGAGGCGATTACAGAGAGGTACACCAATGTGCCACTATTGTGACAGTAAATTCCAAATCAGAAAAAAAAAACCGGATCCGTCGCACTTGCTATAAGGACTCGGTATTTATATATCGATTCATATTTAAATTTGAGGTTTCTATTATTTCAATTAAAGCAGACGTGGCAGCGCAGGTCTGAGCCGCTAACCGCGCAGTTTGTTCAAATGTTCCCGGCGCACCCAAACTGCGACAACTCGAGTTCAGCGCCCCCAAACTGCGACAACTCGAGTTCAACGCAAATTCACATGCCGTAATTCGTGCCATCCTGGCTTCGTTCAATCCTCCAATTTCACTAGCGATCCTCCATTTCACTAGCGATCCCCAATTTCGCTAGCGATCGAAAAAACGCCGAGTTCGATTTAGGAGCGACGACTGTCCCAGAACCGCGGTAAAAATTACCACAAAGATGCCAGGAAAGCAGGATGCGCTTTTCCGCATGCCTGACATACCAATTAGGACAGTGCTTCCTCCATGAACGAATACGATGAGCTGAGGCGCCGAATACGGCAGCCGTGTCGGCAGAAGCAGCTGCGATCGGTGTGACTCAGTGAGCAGGGTAACAGTCCAGTAATGGCGGTCAGACATTCGGGCGGGTTCAAATTCTCCCAAATGCCCGGATGAGGGTAGGCGGCGCTGCACTCGTTAAAATTGCGCCAGCCAGGAAGTCCAACTTGGAACAGTGGCCCCATATAGCTGCGGCGTATTCAATTTGTCCATATTTCTCGCTTTATAACTTCAAATCCAAAAAAATATGGCATTACGTTTTTGCGGGCTCTGTTAGTACATATTATAAACGTTCATTTCGGAGAGATTAAAGCATATTAAAGATGGCCTTTTAAAAAAAATGATTTTCAAAATAATGCATATTTGGTTAAAAACCCCTGTGTGAGCAATTCTTGTAAATTTGTCTCGCTAACCAGGAGAATAATATTTCACGGAAAGATGAACTACATACAGCGCAACATACTGGAAGCGTTTTAAGATCTTAGCTTTTTAGACATATGGAGAAAATAATATCTTAATTTCAGAGTGTTATCGCGCAATGTGCCGTATTTGCGATTTTGTTTCTCCGAAATAATGACTTTAATAGTCAGTGGTTAATACTTTTGTCAATCCTTCCAATGCCTAATTTGTCAGTAATTATTTCTAGACCCGTAGCCAGAACGTTTTTTTTGGGGAAGCCGCCCGGAAATGGCAACATCGCGCGATACGCAAAATGCACACGTAACTGAGAGGGTGCTCACAAATCTTTTCGCAAAGACATTTTTTTTTTTTATGAAGCAAGGATTTGCGACTCCAGCGAAATCGACGCCGCGTAGCGGCGACGCCGAGAAGCTCAGAGAGGAGGTCGTTTCGACTCTGTCGTCTGCTATCGCTGCTTGGTTCTCGTATAGGCAGCATAGAAACAAACATCGTTCCCAGTAATTATTTTTATTCTTCCGCCGTGTCATTCCTACGCACTGACTAGAAGAAGGTTTCTACCTTCGAAAAATCGCTTTGCTTTCATATGTAACACCGATTTTACGCTGCAGTGCAAGACATTTATGGTGGTCCGCGTGTTGAACGACGAAAACGACCTCCTCTCGTCCGCCATTTTGCCTGACCAGCGCGCCCCCTATAGTTCGCTGGAGTCGCGAATAGCTTTTAGTTTTTTGCGCATGGAGCCAGCAAAATGTATTTTTTCATCAAAAGTTGAGTAGGTTTCTGGGGTTCGATCTTATCTGAAAACAGGGATTTCCCCAGACCCCCCCTCCCCAGGGGGGTGTACACCCCCCCCTAGTTTTCCTAAACACCCCCCCCTTGAATCTAAAAAAAAGAAAAAAGAAAAACCTTTTTTTTCAGATTAAGTAGAGAGTTGATATAGGGAAGACGAAGTGCTGAAGAAGTAATTACCGTTCTTTTTTCTGTCCTCACGTTTTTGAGTATTTCAAGCTTTGAATACATTTGGATACGCTCGGACATAAGGAGAAGAGACCCGAAAGCACCAGTCCCGGCCAGGGACAACCGGTTGCAGCTCCTCACGGCAGGGTCCCTTCGGGGAACCCGAAATACGACATGACCTCTCAACCCTGTACTTCTGCACTGGCATCAGCGACCGGATCTTCATGTTATTCACAGACATCTCCAAACGAAGACCACACGTACGTCACTCAAGACACACCACCCGCCCGCTCTGCCCTCGGTAAACGACGCGGCGGTGAAGGCGACAATTCTGCTTTAACGCCTGCCAAACAACTGGCAGCGGAGAGCGACTCAATGGACCAAGAGCTCATCGAGGGCGATCTTGAGGGGTTCGTTCTCGTTGAGCATCGCCGTCAGAGAACAACTGGCATCCCTGTCCTATTTGTGCCTGCCAATGAAGGACATCGTTTGCAACATCAAAATCCATTGACCTTGAGCGCCGAAGTAAACGCGGAGGCGGCGGCTGCCATAATAAGACATCGTTTCACTGCCAGAGGCGGACTTCTAGTAGAAGTCGCTGAAACCGCCACAGTGGACCGCCTTTTGAAGGTTCGCTGCCTCGGCGGAGTTCCCGTTCAAGCCACGGTGCCCAGAACATACCTACAGAACTGTGGTATAATCAGAGGCGTACCCCTTTGGCACACAGACGCCGAGCTGGCCACGTTCCTGCAGCAAGACGGGGTCATTGCAGCCCGTCGACTCTACCGACGCCGAGGAAAACCTGGGGAAGCTGCCAAACCAACAGACAAGGCAGTCTTAACTTTCCGCCCCAACACAGAACGCCCATGCAGAATAAGCCTCGGATTCACCAAACACGAGGTCAGCGAGTATATCGAAGCGCCGACCAGGTGCTTCAAGTGTCAAGTGCTTGGCCATGTTGCAAAATATTGCAAAGGAGACGCCAAGTGCAAGAAGTGTGCTCAACCACACTTAACGAGGGACTGCCCGGGAGAAACGGCTGTCAAGTGTGCAAACTGCGGTGGTGACCACCCTGCAGACTATGTAAATTGCAAGGTGCGCCTGAGAGCCCTAGCCAGAACAAAGCAGTTTGTTCATGGACCAAAGCGTACTTCGCCGTCGAACGAAAACGCAATCCCAAAAACGCACTTTTAGTGCAACGGACACTGCAGATGCCCAAGAAACGCCTAGCGTAGCCGAACAAGGTGCGAAGCCTAAGAGGTCGCCACAGAAGACCAAGAAGACTCGGGCATCTACAACAATCCCACCAACGCCAAACCAAGGACCTCCTCGCAAGCCCGCTACCTCTTCAGAGGAGCTCAAAGCTACCGACGTATCTTCCCGCACGGCCAACAGGCGCACATACAGCGACGTTGTCTCAGCTGATAAGCGTCCCCAGCAACCTGCACCTTCCGTATTCAGCTCCATGACAATTGGCGATATCATCTGCCTTGTCTTCTCTGCCCTACGAAGTTTCACGGCACAACTACCATCATGCGCCTTCAAAAGCATTCTGCAAGGAATCCTAGTATTTGAACCGGCAGTTATCGCGATGGCAGGAAATTCGCATCAGAATAATGATTGACGTTTCGTCATTCCAAGAGAGAGTTAAAAATGCGACCGTT
Organism: Ixodes ricinus; assembly: GCA_037355805.1. Taxonomy (NCBI): domain Eukaryota; kingdom Metazoa; phylum Arthropoda; class Arachnida; order Ixodida; family Ixodidae; genus Ixodes; species Ixodes ricinus. Next base: position 14,620 of record JAZHYW010000698.1, on the reverse strand, counting down.
TTTCAGTGGAACGCGAGAGGACTTCGTCATCGGCTTTCCGACTTCCGACAGCGTATGTTCAAATATCACTTTCCTATCTTAGCTATTAGCGAATCACGCGTAGCATCCGACTTTCGACTTTCGGGATATGAAATATTTCAGTCGGTTCGTCCTAATGGCATTAGTAGAGTTTTTCTTGCGCTTCGGAAAGACCTAACCTATGTGTCACATAATATCGCCTCTCATCCGGACAATGAGTATGTGAGTGTCACAGTTCGAAAGGGAAAACTTACATTCACCGTTATTGCTGTATACATAGCTCCGGCCTGCGGCTTCGATATTTCGAGATTAGATACTATTATTCGACAATGCAAATCACACATTTTGTTGGTAGGTGATTTCAATGCCCATAATGTGGCGTGGGGCAGTGTAAGGACGACGCGACGGGGACGAGAGCTACTCGATCTGGCGGACTCTCACGACCTATGTCTCCTGAATGATGGTTCACCTACGTTCATTCGAGGTAGTCGCTGCAGTAGTTGCTTAGATGTTGCGTTCATGTCGCGCGAGCTCCTGTCCCAAAAATCCTGGCTTGTTGATATAGAGACTCATGGCAGTGACCATATGCCTACCTACATAACGGTCAGAGGGTTCCAAGCAAATTATTATAATCATGTTCTCACTTCATATATAGATTGGCCATGTTTTCGAGACAATGTGGAACTGCGCCTGCAAGAAACAAGCACCTACGAGAAGTTTGTCTCAACGATAGAGCTATCAGCGACGGAAGCGACCAGGACTGTCCGTCTCCCAGCCTCGCGCACCGTTGTGGATGCGGAATACGAAAAACTTCGAGCGATTCGTCGACGGGCAGAGCGTCGCGCTCGACGAACCAAATTAGCTGCTGACGTACGAGTAGACAGGCGCACTCAAAAACATGTCCGCCGTCACTTGGATAAACTAGGTCGGAAGAAGTGGAGAAGAACATGTGCTTCCTCCTTTGATCCCCGTGTTCCCCTTTCAAAAATATGGCACGTTGCTCGCGGACTAAGATCCCAACCGCAACAAAAAACGCCCTTTCTTGCGTTATCGCTCCACACAGGGCGCTCGCCACGTGACATCGCTGAAGAGTTTTGCGCTTCACTCGTTCTGCCAGCCTTAAACGACGATGTTCCACTGCATTTAAGCGCTGAAAATGTTCACTATACTCCTTTTTCAGCTGCCATGAATGCCATCTTCAGTGCGCCAGAACTAGATGAAGTTTTAGCCTCCCTTGATCACTCTTCTTCTCCTGGTCCAGATAAAATCACTTACGGTACACTTGCCCACCTAGGACCAGCAGCTCGCCAGCTACTGCTTCAGATATTTAATGACTCATGGACAAACTGTCATGTTCCACAAGCGTGGAAAATTGCGAACATCGTTCCTGTACTCAAAGCGGGTAAGTCTCCTCTTGATTTGAAGTCTTACCGACCAATTTCTTTAACTAGCTGTGTCGGCAAATGCATGGAGCGGTTAATTCTGTCACGGTTGGAGTGGTTCCTCGAATCAAGCTCAGCATATCCAGCTACAATGACGGGGTTCAGACAAGGCCGTAGCTCGATTGACAACGTCATCGATCTTGTAGCCCATGTTGAAGACCAGAAGCTTCGTGGAAAGTTTACTATAGCAGTGTTTCTCGATGTACGTGGAGCTTTTGATAATATCCGACATTCAGCCGTTTTACAAGGACTCAAATCAGTTGGCATTAGTGGGCGACTGTTTGACTGGGTTGCTGACTACCTCCATAATCGAACAATCTACATGCACACCAAAGAAGGCGACACCTCCTATCATGTTTTAACAAAGGGCGTACCCCAAGGGGGCGTTCTTAGTCCGGTTCTTTTTAACATCGCACTTATCGGGCTTACGAAGTCTGTACCAGACTCCGTGCACCTTACACTTTATGCCGACGACATCTGCCTCTGGGCAACTGCTGCCTCTCTTAAGCAGGTACATGCTCGACTGCAGAAGGCACTTTTTCAAGTATCCCAATTCCTGTACGATCGGGGGCTTGAGATTGCTCCAACAAAATCAGCAGCTGTAGCTTTCACGAGGATGAAAATGAGCCGTTACCCTCTTTCCCTCCATGGTACAGATATTCCTTACACTCCAAATCATCTTTTTCTCGGAATTTATATAGACAAGGGCCTAACATGGAATCCGCAACTGAAACATCTTAAGACGAAGCTTTCTGCATTTATTAGTTTAGGGAGGTTTATAAGCGGCACAACCTGGGGGACATCCGTAGCTGGACTTCTGCGTTTATATAACAGCTTATTCGTTGGCGTTCTCCGCTACAGCTTGCCGGTTATGCATGGTTTAAAGGGAGACTCAAGCGGTTTTTGGAGAAGCTACTTTTTGGTGCGATGGCGTTAAGGAAGTGTCAGTGAATGAGTATCTTCAGTTTTAAAAGGCAGAACCGCCTATTAATCACGCAGGAATAAAATACGTGCGGACTCTTTCCTGTACTTGCGAGGACCAATGAAATTATCGTATGTTTGAAAATTTTGGCGGCCTTTGTAAAGTTTCGCTAAAGAAACAATTTTCAGTTTATTTAAATATGTTGTGCATGACAATTTCACAAGACGTAAAATAGTTCTAGTTTAGAATACGCGATACTGCAATTATCGTTTCACAAACAAGGGACTACGTTTTCTCCTTGCCGTCCTCCGCGGGGGTGAATTTCCCGTTCCCCCGGGATGCGCGGAAGCGCACGTATCTGCGCGCACATGGCGTCGGTGTTGATCATCGACGTGGACGGCGTGGTGAAAGCTCATCGTTCCGCGTAAAAGCGCTATCCTTGACTGTGAATTTTCGTCGTGTGTCGTTATGATAACCCAGCACGTACTAGAAGGGAAGACCCACCTACTCGTGCGGCGATGCCGTGGCGGCACTCTCAAGACAGCAGAAACGCCCGTGCCGTCGTGTTTGTTTACTTCGACTACAGTGGTGCTTTCTAAGCATTTGTGTCCTCGAACATCGCCCGGATTTCTTATTTGGCGCATTTCATGCGTGTGCTCAAGTTCAAGGTATTACTGGCGCGTACCGTATAAAGGACGCGAAGTTTCACGCGTTTTCATCACCGGAGAAAAGTTATTAGTGTTAGCAATCCTGAACGCTCGCAACGTCTATCTGATCACGAAATCATATTTCTACGTTGCTATATCGCTGCTAAGATTACATTGTCTTTTATAATCGTAGAAAATGCGTGTGGCGATATTTGTACTATTGCAATGTCGTGTATAGAGTCGTGATCGTCCAAGACGGCGTACGGCATCTTTTTATTTTCTTTTTTCATCCACTGTACCCTGCAAGCCTATCAAGAAAAATCAATAATAAAGCTTTAGGCTATAGAAAACTGTCTGTCTCTATTCTGTTACGGCATTGAGTAGCAGTGCGTCCCCTTTTAGAGGGGCCGCTGAAACAGCTGACGGCGACCCGCTGTGCTTGTAGTAATTTCAGGTGTGTACGCGCGGCGCAGAGCTGTCGTTCCGGTCGCTCCGGTTGCAACGGACGCAGTCGTAGGTACGCGCTCGTTGCACATGTCTGAACCAGCCTTCCCCCGTCCTCCCGAGGCGAAAGTCAACGTGGCGACATCGTTTGACATCACGTAACAGAGGTAACGCTGCGATGTCAAACGTTGGTTTGGTTACGACTTGCCCCAACCGCAAATCGAAGAACGCCCGAAAAGGTCTGCGTTTCATCGTCCTCGGAACCCGAACAGGACTCCGAAGCGCTGCTATCGTCCACATCGCACGTCGGAGTGGCGTCATAGGAAATCATCCCCAGGTCGGCTGTCCGCCGAAGAATTTCAACCTCCAACGGCATCAGGTCCTCGAGCGTAGAGAACGCCGCCATGATCGAAGCTCGAATGACAAAGAGGTTCGGCCGATGCGGCTACCTCGGGATCACTGCGCGACGGAACGTCGTCCAACGCCATTGGCCCGAGATATTTTTGATAAGCGTGCGAGGACCAATGAGAGTGGTTTCGTTTTCGGATGGATCCGAGGTTTGGCGGCCTTCAATTACATTTTATTAAAGAAATAATCACCGTATGACTATACTATTTGGTTTTTAGGGATACTTGGGGCGTCTAAATTCAGCTGTCATCATCAAAACACGAACTCAAAACCACTTGAGTGTCCCTTTAAGTCCGACAAACCTGAAAAAGCTTGAATCTCTTCAAGCACAGGCGCTCAGAGTATGCCTTGGGGTACCTCGTTCAACCTCGACCATTGATACAATAGCTGAAACTCACTGCCTACCTATCAGAGCCATTCGCGTTCAGGAGACTCTACGAAATCACATAAGGCACCTTACACGGCATGACTCGCACCACCTGGCGGACATACCGGAGAGGTGTTTCTACAGCCGCATTGCACAGGCCATTATTGATCACAGAGAGAACATTCCAGATGCATATCAGGACTCTCTCATCCTCGCTACGCCTCCTTGGTTGTTGCCCCCTCTTGTGCTCCACACAGACATCCCAGGAATAATTAAAAAATCAGCGCTCTCTCCAGTTGTTCTTCGTCAGCTTTCTTTGTCTGTTTTATATACGCGGCACTCTTCCTCCTGCCATTTGTACACAGATGCATCGACTACACGTGAAGGATCATCGATCGGATTGGCGTCCCCGGCGCTCTGTCTGAGCGCGGGCCACAAGTTGTCTCACAGAATGTGCTCTACTGCGGCAGAGTTGGTAGCCATTCGTGAGGCGCTTTGTTACATGTTAGATGTGTCTCCTCGCACTTGGACAGTTATTACGGACTCTAAGTCAGCCCTCCAATCGCTGCAGTCTCCACGTAGAAACAGTCCAAACAGGCAATTAGTTCTACAAATTCTGAAAGTTCATGCAGATGCTAACCTTTTAGGACATTCAATTTCTTTCCAATGGATACCTAGCCACTGTGGCCTACAAGGAAATGAAATGGCTGATGCTATGGCTGCACGTGGCCATGACCTCGTTCAGCAAGTTATGGCTCCATTTACAAGATCAGACATTCGTGCAGCTGTGACACTCCTGGGGAGGTCTACTGCAGCACGTCATTGGAAAGCGGTCGCCCACCAGAGCTCGTCCTTAAAAATAATTGACCCAAATTTAACGTTCCAAGTTCCACGCGGTCTCAAGAGGCGACGGGAGGCAGTTCTTCATAGAATGCGCCTAAAAGTGTCTTACACAAACTACTACCTTCATCTCATCGGAAAGCTCGGATCACCCAACTGTCCCCTATGCGGAACCATTGAAGACATCAAACACATACTACTTGAATGCCCTAAGTATACTGATAATCGGCACCAGCTCTACAAAGACATTCATCAGATAGCTGGATCAGCCCTCACTCTTCAACATCTTCTCGGACCATGGGATGACGAAAGCTACGCCGCAAAGTCAACGAATGCCCTTCTAAAGTTCCTGTCAGCAACAGGCCTCGACAAAAGACTCTGACCTGAGGTCGTAAAAGTTGCCCGTCTTTTTTTTTTTTAATTTATGTACTGCGCGTGCGTGTGAGTGTGTGTGTGGGCCTGAGATGGAACGCCTTCTTTTCATACTTATCTCTTTTATTCCCTAACTCCCCTCCCCACTCAGAGTAGCCAGTCAGGAGATCAACTCCAGGCTAACATCTCTGACTTCCTTTCTCTACATCAAATAAAAAAAAAAAAAGATTATAGCAGAAAACACTACCTCTGAGGTGTATACACCTTCTCAAAAAACGCCCCTAGGCCGCCGCCATGTTGCTGATGCTGATGCGGCTGGTGCGACTCGCGCGCCCTCTATCAGCTAGAAATTTTCTGGCACTCTCTTGGAGCTGTGAAGACCCGCTCAGCGCGGTTCTCTACCTGTGTTTTTGCGGTTTTGCATTCGACGTTTTCTCGCCCCTCTTGAAAGTTTCCACTTAATTTTTTTTATGCGTGCTGCGTACCCTTTCTGTGTTATCTTCCATTGTGCGAAATAAGGCTGGTAAGTGCCTGCCATTCAAGCTTTTCTGCTTGACATTCACGGGAAACGAAGAAGGTGAAGGACGTCGAACGACCCTCGACGCGATTTTGCGAACATTGTTCTCCCCCTCCCAGAGATAATCCGCGTAGAATCCTCAGTCATCTCCAAAAATAGTCGTCCGGGTTGGGGTGGGAAACGGGTCAGTCGCGTTCGATCCTTTGACTTGGTGCTGTTGTGAAAAAGGAAGCTCTCCACGAAACGTGCCCCAAAACGAAGTCATCTTGGATTCCGTCCGATCGTCAAGACGTGACTGTCGTCGACTGTGACTGTGTTATTTGAGATCTTTCTCAAATAAATTCTTTTCGGATAACGCTGCATCGTGTGGTACGTACAATATATTGTTCGAATGTTAACACTTTCTAAATTGTATGTCCGTGTCCTGTCCATCGGTAAACACGTTATTTGTGAGCGTGAAAAATGCATGCCTTTCGGCTCTCTTCTGTTGTAATCTATTTTTGACAGCTAAGCGCTTTGTCGTTTGTGATGCGGCGAATCGCGCGGAGCCGTCAAAACTTATCGTAAAAAACACACACAAAAACTAGAACTATACATTCAAGTCGCATTCGTTCTGTCGCGTGCGTACCCAACAAAAATAGTGTATAGGTTTTTTATTGCTTTTTTTCTTCTTTCAAATGTGGTACAATGCTTTCTCAATGACCTCGGGAAAATACGTGCACCATGAAACACAATATACAGCGGGAAAAGACGAGAATTTATCCGCCAGCAGTGTTTGAAACTGCGCCTACGGAGGCTACGCCTATCGAAATCACAGCTCCACTCGGTTAGGGTTAGCAGGGACGCCGGTGAGAGTCTAGCCTCAAACCCAGTGACTGGGCTGGAAAACGGTTTGCTGCCCCTGGGGTCGAGTGTTTCTTGGAAGGAGGTGTACTAGACAAAGTGTCTGCTCTGCTCCTATGGGCGCCGCCATGTTTGTTTTTGCCGACGCCATGACACAGTAGGGGGCTGCGCTTTTTGCGAGACTCCGTTTTTTTAGAAACCTTCGCAGATATGGTAATGCAAGAACGTCTGAAATGCATAATCACGAAGCTCCAAGAAAAACTCCGATGCAACGAATCCTGTAAAAAGCAAAAATATTTTTTATGCGCAGCCCCTCTCTTCACGAGAGCCTGCGTTTGAGATTATTATTTCCCATTTTTATCGCTGGGGGCGAGGATTTCGGACACTGGTCTTATACATTACGGGTATGAGCATTTGGTTAATAGACGTCTGTAATTTAGCTAGTGGACTAAAAAGAAACAGTTTTATATTTTTATCTAGCCTCGCCTCGCATGGCTTCCCCCCCCCCCCCCCCCTCCCCGAGCCATTGGGACACCCCCTCGCCCAGTTAGGATACTGGGGAAACCCCTCGTCTGAAAACGCCCCACAGTAAAAACGCCTGTCCTTTCTTTTTCCAAGTTTCGCGTTGTTTTTACTATGTTCACCAACTCTTAGCTTGTTTTTTCTTTTTAAGTATTTTACGATGATTGTTTTTTAAAGTTTAGGGGAGAATCTACAGAAGTCTGCGGAGTCTCGAACGCATTGTAAAGTTTGTACAAGTAAGTGACTGCGAAATAAACTCGTCGGCAAAACTTAAAATTCGCGCCGAAGTTTGCTACGGCTCGCATCGAGGTCTGAACGCGGAGAAAGGTGCGGAACCCTGTCTAGCCACCCTGTGCCAGCAACTCGCGGTCGCCATTTTTGTTTCGCTGTGCATGGTGGGCAGGTGAGTTCCCAGTGTTCATTTCTACCCAAGATTCATCGTGTTTGGATCGCCTCAGATTTGGAGCAGTGTCGCGTCGGAGGGATCGCGGCTTCGTTACGGCCTCATTCGGGAAGGAAATTTCACCCTTGAATTCTTTTCGACCGCCTAACGAGCCACGTACAGACCATATTTCCGTCGCCATTTGTAAAGGCGGCACTCCGTTAGTGCTGTTCCTTGGTTAGAGCAAAACAATATGTCGGAACGTTTTTTCGGCCTCCTATTCTTCCCCGAGATAAGAAGCGGCTAGTTCGGGAAACTCGTTTTTCAAACTGATTACCGGAACGTTCCATTCGTGCCGTTAAAGCGTTGGCGCAATGACTGCTGTTGCTGCGTCGAACATTTTCCGCAACACAAACCTGTCTATGTGTAAACTCGGGGGTTTTTCGTCTGCTTGGCAATATTTGTGGTACACAAAGTGGCTGGTGTTGGGTTTGTAAGCTCCCAATCGCGTCTCTTTGATTCCGGGCACAAAGTATAACGACGGAAGTCGTCTGGCCAAGTGAAGTGTGAATATGTAAGCGTCGCGAAAACCAGCAGTACCGGACGTATCTTCCAAGGTTTTGTGGGCTTCGATCTAATAAAGACGGAAAATGCGACGAAGCAACACGACCACCTCTTTTGGTTGAGGTTATTTTTGTTCCCGTTTTTTGTATCTTTCCAATCAAAAGGAAGTGCCGAAATTACAAAGCGAGGATTCTGCTCACTCTGCATAGAGAAGCTCCATAAATACAGGTTGCCAATGCACTAACCGTCGCGTGTAACCACGAGATCGTGTAGAAACTATTCCTTCATATGTACGGTTGCACGCACATCATTTGCTTGTGTCATGCTACGTCCAACATGCCTCGTCCGTGTAAGCATCTGGCTTTTGACGAGAATTGCTAACTGTCCAGTGTGCTAGTTGGGCCAAGTGCCACCTATTTCAAGCTGTCGGTGTATCCCGAGATACTGCTTGGACGTTGATCCATCTCAACTGAACCAAGTGTCATTACGTGCTTGGCATGTAAACCTCCTGCAATGCAAGCCTTGTCGGAACATCTTTCTCGTTAAGATTACTTCCTTTCGAAACACTTTCCCCCGCATTTGCGGCCACGACACACACTGTGAATCACTTTCCGGTGCGGTGCGTGTCGTGCCTTGTTCATCTCTCTCATCCTCTTTTCTGGTTCATCATTTGTAACAGATAATTGTACAAAATATGAACCGAGGCACAGTGCCTTGACGACACACTACGAGCTGCTTCTGTTGAAATTGGGGAAACCAAAACCGCCAAAATAGACCTTATTAGTTAATTAGCACCATCTCTTGGTGGCCGTGCAAAGTATCCAGCCTGTGCACCCCTTGGGGCTTCCCCACCATCCCTACTTCGGCTGCATGGCGTTCTCTGCGACAGCTCTTAGAATGTCGTTTTCCTGGTGGAGTGCGCTAGGTACTCAAAATTATTTATATTAGCGAGCCTAATTCATAAAGTTAGCGTTTGTTGCGTTCAGAATGGTCGAAATGACACCAAGAACATACTGATCGGAGGAAACTGTTTGCCACACTGCTTGAAAAGCAATCCAAGTAGCCTCGTGAAAGAATCAAGAGCCGTAGTCTTCCCGGGTTCTTCATTGTTGCTCCTATTTTTGGTTGCTGTGGGCTTAACTGACACAAATGTGTGAAGCAGCCTTGACTAGGCATAGACACAGTAATGGGGAACTTCATGTATTACGGATTTGACAGAGCCCGCAGTATAGACCACTTCTGAAAGTTATGCGCCGATTGACACAAGGAACTGATTTACTCACAATGGTGTAAGAACCGACACCCAAGAACGTGCAAATGGTGCAAGAGCGTGGCTTCGACTTGTGCTCCCGCTGCGCGAGAGCTCGTACAGCCGAGGTGCGGTCTAACGCAACAAGCTTGCGCTCATGTCCGCCTTTGTGCGGGGAGTCCTCGGCTTCCAACAGAGGGCAGACTTTCGAAAGGAGTCTATACCCCATCTCACAAACGTCTGCAGTAAAGGTGCAGGTGCGTGATCCTAGCTCAACAGAATGCTTCTGTTTGTACGAGAACTCGTGCGTAGCGGGCATTTTCCAGAGCCACGCGCTCGTGCCCAAGCCTTTGTCTGATGTTTTGTGAGATAGAGTATAGAAGCAGGCGACGCAGGCCCTGCCATTTCGTCACTCCTGTGGGAATGCAGGAGCCCGACGGGGCCCAACGTTTCAAGGCCAGTTCGGCCCCTTGCTCACAAGTGGCTGTTTTTGTTCTTGTCGTTGTCTTGCAATTGAAAATGGCAAGCCTTGGAGACATTCGCCCCGAAACCTACCCTGTGTTTACGGGATGTCGACGATTGTTTTTGTGTGGTCAAAACCAGTGAAATCAACAACTTTCACCACCACTTAAACTCCATCGAACCAGTGATACAATTTACACTTGAGCTGGAGTCTGACGGTTCTCTTCCATTCTTGGACGTGCTCACAAAGAGAAAGTCCAACCGCTTGACATTCGAAGTTTACAGAAAACCGACACACACCGGCCGATACCTGAACTTTTCGTCCTACCACCCTGCAACGCACAAATCTTGTGTGGCTTCCGCACTCTCCAGGCGGGCAATTACTGTCTGCTCCACTGAAGAGGCTCTTAAAGGACACATGCAAAGAAAAAAACATTTTTTTAAAATAGCCTAGATGGAAAAAGTATGTTATAAAACGAATTTACAAAGAAGAAAGAAATTTTTTAGAGCTATATTTACGGCGCAAAACGAATTTGTAGTTGGCGCCCGCGGGAGCCGCCGCTGGTCACGTGGTAGGCCTGTGCGTCGCCGCCGCCGCACGCTGAGCGTCTTGCGCCGCCGCTTCAACGCGTTTCTCCACGCCGTCGTCGCCGCCGCCGCACAAGTTCGTCTGCTTCGGGGCGCCGCCGCCGTCATCTGACCGGCGCACAGGTCTATCACGTCTGCTTGCGCTTTTTCAAAAGCTTAATTTGGGCTCTAAAAGTTACTTATTAATCTTTGTTCTTTGTTGCTCTTCAAACGAAGATGAATAAGTAAGTTTTCAAGACCATAGGAAGCTTCCAAAGAGCGCGAGTACCACGTGACAAATAGGGGCCAGTCACGTGATAAATATGGGCCACTTTTCCGCGGCGCCCGTGGCCGCCAACCACAAATTCGTATAGCGCCGTCAATATAGCTCTAAAAAAAATTATTTTTCGTCGTAAATTCCTTTTATGACTTCCTTTTCCCAACCCGGCTGTTTAAAAAAAAAGTTTTTTTTCTTTTCATGTGTCCTTTAAGAAACAGGTCACAACGATCAAACACGACCTGAAAAAGAACGGGTATCGTGCCAGGTTTTTGAACAATACATAAAAAAAACTTAGACACAATGAAAGAGAAGACGCCCCCCTTGACATAACCGCGTATGCGTCCCGTACATGAAGGGCCCAAGCTAGACTCTCGCGCGTTTGATGAAAATGCGGCGTCAGTGTGACACATAAACCGGTGTCCCCCATTGGACGCCTCTTCTCACTTCCAAAGGATCGTCCTCCTAAAGAAAAGGCTCAGGGACCCGTCTACAGGATCCCCTGTGGTGACTTCGCCGCCTCCTACGTTGGGGAAACTAAAAACCCCCGGAACGTCTATGCCAGCATCAGTATGACGTCAAAAAGAATAACGAGCAGGGTAGCGCGCTGGCAGAACACGTCCAGAAAGAGGGTCACACGTTTGGATTCAACAACTGCTCTATTCTTGGCACGAAAAGAAACTGGCGCAGACGCCTTTTATTAGTGTCCTGGTTCATTCAGAACACCGAAAATAATGTCAACCGGTCAGCTGGGACACTTCCAAGCGCCTACGTGTCCGGTTTGCGGTGCGTCATGCAAGGCGCTACGGACCATAAAACACGTGCAGAAACAACGGTCGCTTTAAAGAAGCCAACAACACCGGGCAGTTTGCAAGATGACGGCAAGAACAAAAACAGTCACCCGTGAACAAGGGGCCGAACTGGCCTTGAAACGTCGGGCTCCGTACTATTATGTTTTGGTTAGAGGTTTCCTTTCATTCATTCTTTGGTCTATACGTGTTCAAAGGAGCAGTATCTATCGGACACAGAAATATCTCGATAAAAAAGACACAAAGAGGAATTTTGAAACAAATTAAACGATTAGTAAAGAGCACCAGGTGGATGTCACCAAAGCCTCGTTTGTAATGCCCGTCTAGGAGCCTCGAGAGGTAGTGACAATAACTGTCATGTTTAAAACTATACATGCTTTGAACCTGACCTCATCCCATGAGCTCTTTGGCCACCACAAGAGAACAGTGGAAAGAGGAACTCCCCTCTCACCGGGATTCTTCTTTTTGCGTCCCAGACGTCGTTATTGTCCCCCAACAAGATTATAGAAGATTAAACCATCGCTCAAAATTCACACTAAAGCAGCTTTGCGGTTGGTTGCGGTGGCCTGATCGATGGCATGCTTTGACCGTCTTCGGTGGCTGGAACGGCCAGGGCATTCGGCGACGTCAGTCTGCCTCAGCTTTGCTCCGTCCCGAAATGAACTACGTCAAGATTACGCCGGATGTGATGTGCTCTCTGATGGCTAGCTTTCCGAGCGCTTGCCAGAGTGGCCCGTTTGAAACGAAAAATACAGCCATCAGACTCAAAATACAAACGTGCAATTGTCATTTACGGATATTGTTGGACCATATTCAACCTATTAATGAACACGATGGGTATATTTCAAATTTTCTCGAAATATCCCTTGAAAGGGATACTGAAGTGAAAATTTAATTATAACTCGCATCCAGAAATGAGTTAAAGGAGTACTCCAGTGTTTTCTTCATGGTCCCCGATTTGACTGAAAATTGTCTAAACACACCAACAAAGATACCGCCCATACCACATGAAGCGCCCATACCCAAATTTGTAAGATCTGAAAAAATATGCACAGTACATTTATATGTAGAATTGATGATCGGACAAACGCCCATCCACCATTTTTTGGTGATTATCTCAAAATGTTGAGTGGGCGCTTGCCCAGTATTTTACGGTAGGTAAACCAGTCTCCTCAAATATTAGGCCAAAATAATTTTTTTTTCACAAAGTTATTGAATTTACATTTTCTGTCCTCATCCTATTTTTCAAGCTGAAAGTCTCTACTACTGGCAACAATGAAAAAGAAGACGCCAGCAGAAGGAGGGGGTCCACTCCCTTGGGCTGTACAATATCTTCCCAACTGATGGCGAGCAGTTTCTTCGTGTCGAATGAATGTTTAGGAAGCTTGCTCCGGCACCCACACAACAGCACGAAAGGAATGCTGCTACGTGGATGTTGGTTTTGGCATCATTTTCATTTGCCCATTTCACGAGAACTATTCCGAATTTTGCGATACTAGATACCATATTGGAAAGAGTAAAAGTTGGAAATTCAGAAAATATAGTTTGTTGGCGTAGCTCAAAAGTTTGCCGTCAACGAAGGCGCACAATCAATGAAATTGCTAATGACAATCGCATGTTCGTATTTTGAACGGATGGCTCTTCCATCCGTTCAAAATTCAAAGATTCCAGCGAGCGCTGGAAGAGCGGCCGCTGGAGAATGCAATGCGTATCGGGTGATCCGGTGTGTTTGTGACCTCATGTTTGCTTTCACGGACAAGGCTACAGGGAGGCGGGTCCATATTACATGAGCGAATGACGTTTTAGCGAACAGCGACATTTGAGCGAATCGGCGTTTAGCGAATAATGGGGGCGCGCGTTACCTCAGCCCCCGAGCTGCGCTTACGCTGCTTCGCGGCGACAGTCTGTGGCGGCTCATTACGAAAATGTGAACCCACTTGGCCGACCCACGAACGCCACTTCGCGGCGTCCGACTATTCGCTAAAGTGTCATTCGGTGAAACGTGGGCGTTCGCTAAAACGTCATTCGATCGAGTGAGTGCCTCCCGACTCCGCTGGAGTCGAATAGGCATGGGAGAGAAGGGAAATCCTGTTCGGACAAGTTTGAGGGGCTTGAGCGCAAGCAGCTTGCTCTCATACTTTTCCGGAACGGCGCTGCTTTTATGTGTAGTTCGACATGGCGACGTTCGGTTTATTCGTCTTAAAGGGGCCCTGCAATCATATATAAGCGTCTACCTTTTTGCGATTTCCACGTCTCTTGGGGTTCGGGCAAGCCAGCGGGCACGGAGAGAGTCACTAAATATCAGTGCGTCATATTTTAACCGGACGACGCGGAAACCTCCTCCACCGACGGGGGCGACCCGCGGTACCGAAAGCGAGCGTAATGTGACGTCTTAGGTCCTAGGCTTACTACTGGTCAGAGCCGCTAAAAGCTTCTTTAGTCGAAATACAAAATATAAGTAGAGCGCGGAACGTTTCAAATATTTAGAAAAGTAGTTTCTGTTCAGTATTTGAGATCAGAAAAGAAACAAATGCAGTTTATAAAGTACGGAAACAAGAAATGATCCGTCGATAACTCGCCACCAATCGGTGGAAAAGGCGGCGCCTACTTGAAAGGAGTAGTGGGATCAGGCGCCGACACGGAAAGGTCCCGGATGTGCCGCTGGCGTGCCGTAGGGACCGAAGGACCCGGCCGGCTCTGAGCGTTCCCAAGGCCTTCGGTGAGCAGCTTTGTCTTGCGGTTTGGCCGTTTCGCGGTATGGCAGCGCGAAGTGGCTCCCATTCTGAACTGATATTTACCCCGTGTTTGCTGTCGTTTGTGGCCAATGAAGTGTCATGCCGAATTTGTGTTTAATCGCGCAACAAATGCAATGAGAGCCGCTCTACTGTCCGCTACATACAGCCTATCCAGAACACGCTTTTAGTGGCGCCCTCTCGCGCCGTCGACACGGAGTACGGCAGCCGTGAGC
>JAZHYW010000697.1:0-17693 GCA_037355805.1 Ixodes ricinus | reverse complement strand
GCATCCGATATGACTAAAATGTTTTGCCGGATTTTCCAATAGGGTTATGTTTCCCTGGTGTGCCTCTAAATTGTACAATATAAAAAGAAATGTTTGCAACTATGCTTATGCTGACAAACTCTGGTAAGCACAGTGTGTAATAGGCTTTACACTTATCGGCGTTCGTCGTCGAAGCCCCTGGTGAAGCCTCTGTCTGCCGCTTCTGCCGTTTCTTACATTCTCAATAAGCTCGCATACCTTCTGCAGCCGCCTGCTTTGGAGCCATGGCCATGGTGGAAGAAAATAGAGGTGTCTTAACGGCGCTGAATTATTTCTCCAGTTGTCAGCATTTATATATTGTTCAAAATGTTGCAGATTTTTAGTGCGAATATTTCTGAAGCACACTTGAGCAGCATGAAATTTGTTACGGTTGAAATGTACATCAGTAAACATAAAGATGTGTACGTGGTCACTAATGGTTACCCCAGCCACGCCAGCGACTATCTCTGTTGTGGGAACATTTGTTAAAAATAAATCCAGAAAAGTTTCATGCACAGATGTAGTACGCGTAGGCTGAAAAAATATCATTGAACAATCCATATGACAGGTACAACGAGCTAAAGTCAAGCTGGTGTTTAGAGGAGGTAAGCATGTCTATATTAAAGTTACCACCAAGCGAAAGATTCAGCTTATTTTCGCCTATAGAAACCTAAGAAAAATCTTCAACACTTTCAAGAAAGTTCAAAACATTCCCACTTGGCGGTCGATAAACTATCGAAAATACGGATTTGGCATGTTGTATAGTTCAGATCTCGTAGTCACATCGTTGTTGCTGTAAATTCTTGAATGATACAAGAATCAAGACACCTTTTGACATGAATTCATAATCCCCCTAGTTTCTTGGTTCAATTTAAATTGAATACAGCTTAGTTATCTAGCTTATCTACTCCATCAGCATGACTATACCACGTTTCCGTTAGCATGACAGCATAAAAAGAAAATGTAAAACTGTTTAAAAAGACGCTTATTTCGTCAAACTTATTTTGGACTGATTGCACATTTAAATGAAACAAAGACGAAGGCACTTACGCTTGGTCTTTAAAAAGTTGTACAACTCCATTTGGCAATAAGTCATATTTGTTAGACATTGCGGAAAAAAAACATAGAAAAGATTGCAATGGGCTAGACGGAATCACTCAAATGTTTGTAAGTCGTCTTTAGTCTTTATTAAATGCTGGGCTCCATCCTTTCCCGGAGAAGAACTTTGCCGTGTTTGTACCAGACGTAAAGAAACTTCTTTGTCTTTGTCCATTCCTTCGTATCTCACAGCACTGCTTTATCTTTCTGCGTCAGGTTTTCCATGACATGTGTTTTAGTCCGAGCGTCCCTCAGTCGAGTTCGCCTATGTTGCCCCGTATCTCGTGTCGTTTGGCTAGCAAAGCATACGATGATTCCTGGAATTCTGTCTACACGTGACGGTAGCCTGTGTGCTGCTGTGATTTGTCAAATCAGGCAGATCCAATAGACCTATTGCTTTATTACCCAAGCATCAAGGAGAATGCAGGGATTGGTGTTCCACGCGCCGCACGTGCTGGCGTCAGCAGTGGCAACTTTTCTAAAGCAAATACCTAAAACATATTGTATCTTGCACGCGCGTTCGTCAACGCTTTATTTTGGTTATTTACTTCGAATATTTTATACGGGGAATGCGCGTGTGCGCGGAACACCAATCCCTGCATTCTCCTTGATGCTTGGGTAATCGAGCAAATGGTCTATTGCTTTGCCACTTCATTTATTCTAAGCATCAGGTCTGCGGATTTGCTCACAGTATCCGAATTAACTCAAGTTTATGTCTACGACTCCTCCATTCAAGATCATGCACCTTTTGCTTCCGACTTTCAATTTCTATATTTGCGTCAGTCTTTTCCAAATTTGTGACTCTTTTCTTTAAGCTTTTTTTTTTTCATTTTGTGCTACAACACGCTTGAGCTCTTCGTCATAGTTGTCGGAAAGGTGCTGGAGCGATTTTTTTATACCGTCTACTGCTTCCTTAAGGTTTAACATTACATCAAGTTTAGCATTCAAGCTAGCCAGGCGGACAGGAATATTCGGTTCAACGTTTTCTGTGTCGCTTTGATTTCCTGAAGCGGCATCCTGTTCTTTAGCCTGCTTACGACGAGACTTAGCAGCTCTGCAAGTCTGGCACGGCGATGATTTCCGAGTAGTAGCATTCTTTTAAACGACGCTTCATACATTTCTACGCAAGTTCCAACATGATAATAATATTCACACTCAGTAAATTCAATCTGCAATTCACTTCCTGACAGCTCTCTGTTGCAAGTAAGACAGTTATATTTTATATCCTCTGTTTCATAGGACATTTCGATTAAACATAAAAACACACATCCGCCATTGCAAAAACAGCAGCAATTGCAAAAACAGCAGCCGCAGCAGCAGCAGCAGCAGCAGCATACTGAATTAGGTAAGAAAAAAAGGAAAAACAAACGGCTTATACAACGTAAGGAAAAACCAACCTGAAACGGCGAGATATGTTGTTTAGGTCTCAACGCAGCGTGCTGCCACTCCTGCTGTGCGTTTGCGGGCTGAGCGTGCCTCCTTTATAACAAAGGGGCTGATGACGTAGCCGCTGACGGGGGTCCCCAGTGCCGCTGATCTTGCCTGCCATCGCCGACGGGGGTCACCAGTGCAGTCACGTGTAGATGATTCAGGTTTCTTCGGAGTGATAAAAAACGAAAGTGAAAAATCCGGCAGACGGGGCGAGGGGGACTCCATAACTGAAACAGCCAGATGTGTTGTTTAGGTCTTAGTACAGCGTGCTCCCACTTCTGCTGTGGCAGCACTGTTTAATAAGCACCGATGACTAGCTTTCTCATCACAACTAAAGCATTTAGAGAACGTTGACTCCTTCGTCATAAAAGTTCAATAACAACCTTTTTCATATATATTGAAAAAACAGAGAGTCCTGCAGGCGAGCTGGTGGATGTTGATCATGATGTTGCTGAGTCTGAGATGTTATTCTTCTTCTGTCATTTTTCTTCCACCAAGTTCCCGCTTCTACCACAGTCTCGGTATTCTACATCAGGTTCAAATGCATATATGCCAGCACTTCTCGGAGAAATATAAGAAGCATTGTTGTGCTCAGTGTAGCCTTTCTCGCTCTCGTACTCCGATTCACTGGCGTCGGCGTAGATAGCTATTATTATCACGGCGGGTGCTGCAGGGGTCAAGGTTTGAGAATATTGGGGAGCTTTAAGAAAGCCTTCAGAAGACTGCTAGGTTGAATCTACAATCTAAGGATTGCAACTTCAGAGTGCTTAAAGACTTCTAGAAGGCAAGCAGGGACGGCGTCTGGCTGACTGTAGTAAAATTTATCATCTGGACGAGTCTTCCCTAAAACGCACCATTAGTCCTCCGGAGATGTTCAATACGCCTCGCAAGTCGTCTGCTCTTTCGCGCAGACCGGTGGCGTGACGTCACCTCGCCGCGCTCTGATTGGAGGATGGCTCCGGGCGGGAGCAGGCGGGAGCTCGGGGGTAAACAAAGCGTGTGTCGTCTTTTCTCCGCGGCCATTGCGGACGGGCTTTTCTGTGGCTCTCGGAAATCCACTGCTAGTGCTTGAACGAGGACGCGGCATACGGAAAAAAGAGACCGGAAATACCTCGAAATGTACGTTACTTCGTTTGACGCGAAAGAATTTACCCTGGGAGCATACGAAGCACCAATATGCGTCCCGGTCTCCGGCGGTCGGATGTTGACGTGAGCCCCCCAACGTCAGCACGGTGATGTGCGACGCGAGTGAGCCTTTCTACTTCTTGGCGGAGACCCCTTTTCGCTAGCAAGTGTCTCGGTGTCTCCGTGAAGCATCAAAGTGCAGCTACAGCCCTCTTCGGCGAGCTGAACGGGCTGCCGAGCTTTCGAAGGCCGATCTCCCGCAGCGCTGGCACCCGGAGAACCGCGCCATGGCGATCGCTGGGGTGAGTTACGTCGTCTCTGTACAGTTCGCATCATTCACAAACAGTTGCACGTGAAAGGAGTATAGCAAAGTAAAACGGAATGTTACGGAAAAGCAGCGGATTAGGCGATCGGTGAGGTACGACCGAGCCGAGTGCGCAGTCGTCTGTTTTTAGTCTTTCCCCCCAGCGACAGGTTGTATGCCACTTGTTCAAACAGTAGTGCGGTAGGATATCTGTATGTGGGTCATAAACTTCGCAGTCACGACTCAGTGTTCGATGGTAGCCCATTTTAGCAGTGATAGCGCCGTGTCTAAGTGACATCCGATGTCACTTCATGCCAGTGGCGTAGCCAGGGAGGGGGGTTCAGTACCTCGTACCCCAAATCCCCCCCCCCGGCCCCCCAAAAAACCTGGCTACGCCAATGCTTCACGCGCGCGATAAAGCGCCGTCCTAAGGTGTTAAACTCAAGACGCACTGTTCTTCTGACGTGTGTTCCATCAGTCGCTCGCCGCCGATTTGTTTCACCACAAAGCGCCAGTGAAGCAAACGCTGCGGGGGCGAGTAGCATGTTTTCGTACCTGCCTACTAGTTTTCTTAGGTCCGTTAATTTGCAAGTGCTTGAGTTCCCCCTACCCCATCATTCCAACAGAATCCACCGGCTGCCGGGCTACTGAAAGGGCCCTCTGCTCGGAGGACATGCTGCAGGCCCTCTGTAATGCACTTGGCGCCTGTGCGACTTCCAGGGGGTCTGCGTTTCACGGCCCCGTTACCAGCTGGGAAGTTCTCCATGGAGGTAAGATTATGAAAGAAACCACTCTATGCATTCAGAGGCAGCTTTCAGAAGTTGTGAAAGCCAAATACATATGCTGATATATTTAGTAAAAAAAAAATCAAATTATTACTTGCTTTATGACTTATGCATCTCTATTTTGCAAGCCACATATGGCAGGAACTGCAGGGTTGAGCAGTATCGCGATACAAATGTATCGCGATAGTATTTCAGAAATACATTTCGTATCTGTATTTCTGTATCGCGATACATTTTTTTCACCAGTATCTGTATTCCTGTATCGAAATACATTTTGAATGCTCCGTTGTATCGCGATACAATCAGGGTGAAATGTATTTCGTTCCATTTCTTGAGAAATACTCCCCTCCCTCCTCCCCCACAAACAAAAAATACAAATCCAAACGCATTTTTTTTTACTTCTGAGGGCACTAGGGTCATGGAGATGCTGGGGCATTGTTACCATGCAGACGAAGGTTCCTTCCGATTCTCCAAACTATTTTTCTATGCGTCCTCTTCTCCCTTCTGAGAAGTGTTGCGTAGTCGGGGACTCGAACCAGGTGGCGTGCCAGGAGTGGAGTCAGAGCATCTTGTGCCGCAGGTCCATAGGTAGGGGTTTCTTGAGTCATTGTTTGCTGGCATCCAAAGCCCGCTGCTAACCGTCTCTCTTGCCTTAGCGTACACAGTACACCCAGCCGGCAA
Source organism: Ixodes ricinus (assembly GCA_037355805.1). Taxonomy (NCBI): domain Eukaryota; kingdom Metazoa; phylum Arthropoda; class Arachnida; order Ixodida; family Ixodidae; genus Ixodes; species Ixodes ricinus. The sequence goes on along the minus strand of JAZHYW010000697.1, from coordinate 12,251 downwards.
AGCTGAGTAACAGTCCGTTGCAGCACAAGCCTGGCGGTAGTTGACTTGAAATAGTAGGATGATGCACGCAGTGAAGTTCAACACATATTCGAATGCGTCTGCGGCTGCGCCCGTAATATTGCACGGCTCAAGGGTACGTCATCAGCCGACGGGAAAGTGACCCGCTGCTCTGGTGATCCCAAAACCAGGAAGGTCAGACGTGGCTCTGTGCTGACCCAGACTTCGTACACATGCGACTCGTCTCGAGCGCGCTGTTTCTCGGAGAGCTCGCGCCTGTGCCAGCAATATCAGGTCGCAATCCACGAGGTCTCTATTTGGAGTATGCAAGACAAAACTTGAGGACTGCAATCCAAGCGTCGGTGCCGGAGGGTCGGCAGGAAGGACCTTCACAACAGGGATGCCACAGTATCGTTTTTTTCAACCGTAACAGAAGATAAGACATGTGTTCCTGGATGCTTCAGGTGGTCCACTATTCTTGAAAATTCCAAATGACACTGTCTGCACGATCTTCAACGAGGTAACCTACAACGAAAGTACGCATTGTCCTTTCATATAGCAGCGTGGTAAAGTTTCATGTTCAATGCCACAGCTACAGATAAAGAATACCAGTTCATTCCACCCTGACGTCATGTGATAAATGTTGACAGGGGCGTCCTTATTGGACAGAGGCGTAGTGACGTTATGATGGGATTTCGGATGAAAAAATTTATTTAGAGGTCGATGTCTTTTCGCATCCCTCGTCAGACAGACAGGATGTCAGAAAAGGGACCACGGTCAGTCCTTGATGGAGCGTTTTTTTTTTTTTGAGCCCATTGAAGACTGCTTGTCGTCCGAAATCACCACCCTCAAGGCAGAGTGCCAAACCTACGGGAAAGTAATTTCAGGATCAAAACTTTCACTTCAATCTTCAAGTTTCATCTCATTCGGCGTCTCAAACAAATTTGAAAAATGTATTGCAGTATCAGATTTCTGTATTTGTATTTCTGCCCTCCCTAAAATGTATTCCTGTATTTGTATTTCCAAATACTTTTTGCCTATTTTTGAAATGTATTTCCGATACGTATCGCGATACACTTTTGCAGATATATTTCAGTATTAGTATTTTAGCTACTATTTTGATGTATCCCAGTATTTGTATTTTCAAATACATTTTAAAGTATTTCTCGCCCAAACCCTGGGACAGGGTGAGGCTTATGGGGCTTCACTTCAGCCCAGTGCTTCAGCCCCCCCCCCCCCCTTCGCAATGCAGCCGTATAATATACAAAAGCATTTCACCTCTCTCTCTCCCCCGCCTCGAAAACAATTCCTGTCTATGCTGTCATCATTCTTGTCCAGCTCGCTTGCACCTTTGCATTTAATTGCATTATAATCCTGTCTATGCCACTGATCTTGCTACAACCTTTACATAAGCTGTTACAAAGTTAGAGCACACTTCATAATCATGTTGCAGACCACGGGCCACCGTTATTGAATGTCCCTTTATCTCAGTATGTCTCCGTCGTCCTTTTACGCAATAGTTAGTTTGTTGTACATTTTATAGCTCTAGTCGCTTTTTCACCCCAATTCATCCGATATAAAACGATGTCGGAACGCGCTTTTCATGGTATCGTTTAAAGGGATGCTGAACCGAAATCTGTATGCCACAAAACACGCGGCAAAAGCGTGCAGCGGGATGCTACGAACACCAAAACATCACTCATACAGCGATATCTCGAACGGATGACCATATTTTTCAAAAAAAAAGGAGGCGCATTTGACAGAAATGTCACGTCATGTTTCTCCGAGAAGGAGAGGGAACGGCCTCGCGCCTTCTCCGCCTCGCCGCCTTTGAGGGGGCAAAGCGAAGAAAGGAGGAAACGAGGTATTTTCACGTCACGCGCCTCGTCGGCCTGGTTCAATCTCGATCTCTTTTTCCGAAAATACGGCCGTCCGTTCGAGATATCGCCTTACGAGTAGTGTTGTAGGGATTGTAGCGTCCCGCCTACATCTCCTGCATTGTTTTATTGAAATCCAAATTCCGGTTCACCACGCGTGCAAGCGCGGAATGGCGTCATGTGCGACAGGGTGAAGCTCTTTTCGACCGATCACTGATGCTTACCAGCAGGATTTTGCGCTGAATTTATCCTTTGCTCCAGACCAGTGGTTCTCAAATGGGGGTCCGCGGAGGTATTCTAGGGGTCCGCGAAGCCCAGCCTCATCAGTCAAGCCCAGCAATAAAAGTTGTCTTGTCTGAGATTGAGAAGAAACGTTACAATTTTCGAGTGAGTTTTCTCGTGTATATGTCACTAAAAGAAGTCGACTCCACACTAGCCCTTAGTTATATCCATTTATTAAATCATTTTTTGTAATTAAACCATAACTTTTCCTTCCCCTCACCACGAACAGGGTCCTCCATCATATCCGCCGACTCACAAGGGGTCCGCGAATCATCAATGCTTGAGAACCACTGCTCCAGACAATTTTTCTGACCCTCTGCGTGTATGCTGATTGTTACCTTCATAATAAATAATTCACAGTATAAGTCGCCCCCATTATGCATATTGTATTAGGCACTGAGTTGCCTATGGACGAGACAGCATTAATGTACTACAGGTTTTACTTGAGCTAGTTGGTACATACTTGAATAGGGTCAGCGGTGTGCATGTCTTTTCCTCTCACGGTTTTTCTAATTTGTAATTGTTCAGCTGACCCTACTCCAGCATTCATGTATAAGTAAATTAATTTATATTATATTATTCCTTGATTACCACATTTGGCGCATAGAAAGGCCGCACCCGTGGTATACTTCTGCGATCCTACATCTGTCACTGCTCTAGTGCATTATGGTGGTATAGTATTAGTTGTTGTTTCGTGTACAAGAAAGCGCTGAACATGCCGAATAGTTCGAAGGAAAACTCGAAAGATGTAACAAATTGCTATTGTTCTTTCATAAGCGGCGGCCAATTTATGGTGTTGAAATTAATTTGCAAATACTTTTTGTGTCAATTAAATGTAAGAAAGATTATTCCTATTGTTGAGACCCATTGGCCAGTGGGCTTCCAATTGGAACTTACTAAAACCAATTTTTTCCAATTAAAATCCGTTGGAATTCCAAATGGATCTAATGGCAATTTTTAGCTGGGAAGTAAATTAATTTATATAATCTTATTCCTTGATAACCACATTCGGTGCATAGAAGTGCCGCACCCGTGGTATACTTCTGCGATCATACATCTGTCACTGATTTAGTGGATTATGGTGGTATAGTTGTTGTTTCGTGTACAAGGAAGCGGTGAACATGCCGAAAAGCTCGAAGGAAATCTCGAAAGATGTAACACATTCGTACTGTTCTTCAATAAGCAGGCGGCCAATTTATGGTTAAGTATGAGTCTCATAACATACATTTGCAAACACTTTTTGTGTCAATTAAATGTAAGCTTGTTTCGAATATAAGCTTTTGCTGGGACGATGTTTTCTGATTATTTATTATTATTATTTTGTCTGAGCAATTTGGGTCGAAGCTACGGATTGTGTTCGCATACCTTGGTCCATATCATAGTTTCGCTCCCTTCACTTTAAAGGACTAGTCCCAAAGAGTTGCAAGGGCGTACCAACCGGGGGGGGGGGGGGGCGGGCTTGCCCCCTCTTCTTCCAGTTTTCAGAGTGGATGGCAAGGCATGTGTTCTGCCCCCCCCCCCCCCTTCCTCCTGCAACAGCCGCCACTGGGCAGGGCAAACACTTTGCTTTTCATCAGGACTCGGATGTCTTTGCTGGCATAGCTCGCATGCTTTTCACTCTCTTTTGCAACTCCGTTCACTCATAAGCTGACAGTGCGAGTTACATGTTCACTTTGACCAGTTGTACGTCTTTCTTTCGCCACGTGATCACTCTCCCGCCCCGTATACCCACCCGCAGAGAGAGGTGTCAGGTGATGAAAGGGAAGCGGTCGATTGGTCTCGCGAGAGCGTTGCTCCCACCGCACTGTCATCTTAGGGGCCTTCGGGGAGAGATCACCTTTACCTTTGGCACTGGAGGTCACTCATCTCCGCTCCTTTGGGATCGGGAAAACAGGGGGATCCGTGGCCGAGTGGGTTAGCGCACACCAGCTCGGAGCACGTGGAGCGAAAGCTCGCACTGCAGAACCCAGGGATCCTGGGCTCAATCCCCACCCCTGCCCGTTCCGATCTGGATGTATCCGCAGTATCACTACTGCGGCTAGCGGTTGTACTGCACTGGCTAAATTGCTCATCTACAGCGAGTGACTCGTCGCAACTTTGAAATGCCTGACCAACTACACGCTGTATAAATATCCACACAACCCCAATTATTATCAGGGAAACTAGGTGCCGTTTGGCTCGGTTTTTCGCGTGGTTTCATAGCTGGGAGCTGGCTTCACTTGGAGAAAGGATTTAAGGTGCCGTTTGGCGCGGCTTCAAAGCTGATGACGTCGTCTCGCTCCATGGGACAGTTAATGCTTTAACATTAATAATTAGCGCACGTTCTTTTCACGAGCCAGCAGCCGCCGTTGTGAGCGAGCACACGCAACAAAATTGACGTCATAGTCCCCCATTCGCGCTCAAATGACAGTGAAATGTATGGGCTTCGGGCCAAAGGAGAATAGAGACAGACTTTTCATCCCCACAAGTAAAAGCTATTGATTGAACCCAGGGATCCTGGGTTCAATCCCCAACCCTGCCCGTTTCGATCTGGATGAGCATCGTACCGGCGCGTATCAGGCACGTAGTCAGGATTTTGGGTCAGGGCGCCATGATAATTTTGGGTCAGGGCGCCATGATCAGGCACGTAGTCAGGAGTCAGGGCGCCATGATAATTCGCTGTATGAAGGGGAGGGGGAAAAGGCCCCAGCAAGATGGAAGATATCGGGGGGGGGGGGAGGGGCCCATACCAACCCCCCCCCCCCAAAAAAAAAAAAGCCAGAGAGGGGAGTTTGGGTCTCATGGCCCCACCCCTGGCTACGTGCCTGACGTCAATTTCGTTGCGTGTGCTCACGCACACCGGCGGCTGATGGCTCGTGGAAAGATCGTGCGCCACTTATTATAGACACTGAAATGTTTGGTTCAGCATCCCTTTAAAGCGGCCGTGCAACGATATTCACTTGGAATGTTTTTCACTTTGTACAAGCTTACTGGCACTAGTACGTGGACCCAAGTACACTCGCACGCAACACCTGGCACTTGGAATGTTTTTCACTTTATACAAGCTTACTGGCACTAGTACGTGGGACCCAAGTACACTCGCACGCAACACCACTGACCAAGAAACTTCTTGTTGCGATGTCATTTCAAGGACAAAAGCGAGCGTTTTCTTTCAATCTCTCCTTCGCAAAACTTGATGACGTAGCTGGGGAACCGCAGTATCCGCCAATGACGATATTTGAATGCGGCTCATAGATTGGACCCGAGCATTGCGTGGACACTCGATTTGGGCTCGTGATAATCAATAGCTCGACAAGCATTCGGGTAGTGGCCCGTGTCCAATCGCTGCAATGACGACAGTAGCCGAACCATAACAATATCTGGAACTCAGCGCGTGTCATGTGCTTTGCCAACCCCAGCGCGTGGCTATATGATTAACATTGGCGGCATATAATCGGCTCCAGATCAGGTGGCCGCTTGTTCTGGCTGTTAAGTTAAGAAAATAAACGCTGCTCGTTTTTTTTTCTGCTATTTTTCTGCGTGTGGTGAAAAACGAACGCGTGTTGCACAGATCATCAACATCAAAAATAAATGGTTGTGTGAATATCTATACAGCGTGTAGTTCATCAGCCATTTCAAAGTTGCGACGAGTAAAATAATTGGGGTTGTGTGGATATTTATACAGCGTGTAGTTAGTCAGCCATTTCAAAGTTGCGACGATTCAATCGCTGTAGATGAGCAATTTAGCCAGTGCAGTACAACCGCTAGCCTGGGGTCTTTAACGTGCACCACGCAGTAGTGATACACGACCGCACGCCGGTGCGATGCTCATCCAGATCGAAACGGGCAGGGATTGAACCCAAGCCCTAGGTTCTGCAGCGCGAGCTTTCGCTCCACGCGCTCTGAGCTGGTGTGCGCTAGCCCACTCGGCCACCGATTCCCCAAAAGCAAAGCAAGTCGGATGTTGTGCAATGTGCATGTTTATACAGTGAGATGTCAGTATGGCCCCAAGGAATATGGCACGACATGAATTCATGACAGCTAGGAGAGGAGAAAAAAGACGGTGGTTAGGAAAATAATTTATAAGAGTCCGAGAAAGGGGCAAGTGCACAGTGCACTCAGTTTGATACACAGGATTCACACACAGAGAGAACTTCAAAAGAGCCCAACGTTCCATCAGATACATTGATTCCAAACACCGCTATACCGTGTTCTTCAAGAGTGTCTTAAGTTGAAGTTCGGCTCTGGCTTTCAGTACTATGTAGTATGTTCTAGGATCCTATGCACCTTTTGTGATGCATCACATGAATGACATTATACACACCGTCGTGTCCGACCATGTAAACACAGCGCTCGTTCTATGTACCTCTCAGTCTGCATTTTTATTGTGCTGCGTCTATTTTTTACAATAGTCGTATCAACCTCTTCCATTCTGTGTCTAGTCAATAGCAGAAATAGTATACCCATATGTTCTTTTCTTAAAACGGGATGGCACTCAGTTGGTCGAACGTTTCAGTAAACAAACGGCCGCCCCAAACTGTTCATTAAAAAACACTTAAAAAAAAAGCGGCACAAACAATACTTTTCGTTATGTCGGCCCGTTGTTTGTGCCCTTGCTTCCCTTCCCTTCCCCCATCCCCGTCACCCCTCACCACCACCACCACCACCGTTTCCTTACGTCCGAAATCGCACCCACTGTATTTCTGCAGTTGGTGTACACCCAGTACATCCTCAAAAAACACAACGGGCTGCCAACACTCTACCACCATGTTGTTTGTGTTTCGCGGGATAGAGAATAGCACGATACCACCGCACGGAATAATTTACCAATCTTTGTCTCTAGCTGCATGTCCATAGAAATATAAAATAAAATAAAGAAATAATATTGTTAATTAAACAAAATTTGTTAACTTTGCAAATACAAAACAAATTTGTTATGTTTACATTCAAACGTGTTTCAATTTCTGCGGATCTGTTGTGTCATGGCGCTCCCGAGTCCTGACTCCTGAGCAAGAGGTGTGAGGTATTTTACTTTTTTGGCTTTTCTGCAAACATTGTGAAGGGTGACATTCGAATTGGTTCGTTGAAAGATCGATAAGCGCACCAGGAATGGAATAAATGTCATAAATATACCCTATTAGACGAAACTTCCCTGCTCTTACCCAGCGGCTCAAGCACGCTGAACGTTACATCGAACCTGCGTTGGTGAGTTGAAACTCTTGTGTTGCTTTATACACAATAAAATCATAATTGTACCGAACGAATGGGTGCAATTTAACCTTTTTTTTTTGCTCTGCTGGTATGAAGTTCCTGTGATGTTGCCGGTTGCTGTGTCGGTCTCATGCCGTGTATTTTTGACCGCTCCTATGTGTCGAACCTGGGCTGCTGTTTTCAATTCGCGAAATAGTTACATTTGAAGTGTTATGCTTTTTTGACGAATGCATTATTTTGTAGCTAACACTTGGCAAAGTCAACGATCCCTACAAAAATTTAACTGTATAAATCGAACTTTAATTCCATCACCTTCCCTAAAGCATTCAAGTGCAGAAGAAAACTATTTAGAATTTACTAAGCTTGGCGAATTCGCAAAACTGTAATTGCGGATCGAAGCTAGAACGTGCTTTTCAGGCAACGAGGTATTTATCTTTTTAGTGTCTGGGGCATGTGATGCTCAGACACTTATATAGGGCATGCAATGCAAATGAAGCACCTTGTGAGGGCAAATCCCAACACAAAAAGTTTTTTTTCTTCTTTTTCTTCGCTAACCACTTTAGCCGCTTTTTGCTGACAAGGCCTGCAACATTGATTAGTATCAAACTGCAATTCACAGGGGAAACACGTTTTTGTTTTACATGTGAAATTACATATTTTTTCTGCTTTGATATAGTGAATGTTTGTTCAAGCTCTTTAGTTGTCTTGCGTGAATAAATGAGGTGAAGCTGAACAGCATTTGACACCTTTACTTAAGTAGACAGTTCTGATGCTAAGAAAAAGTGTCGCACCACTAATATTAAATACTTCTGTACGGGTCACAATATAAGATTTTAAATGTACCATTGTGAGTTTCAAAGCAAGAAGTTCCTTCCATGAAAAATGCATAGAGTTCGACAAGTTTTTCACACAGTGTCTTAGCCTAAAACTCGATGAGAGGATGTCTTGCACTTCTTATCTATGTGATGTCGTGCACAAACTGGCTTTCTTGACAGGCGTGCCATGCATCGAGATGGGTGGTACATGTAGTTTCAGGTTGCTACCTTTTGTTTCTATAGACCAAGGTTTAGACATTCTTGTTGTGCTCACTGGCATGCGTGTTCTCGTGCTCTTCTGCGACACGCCGGTCGTCCCCGCATCTGACACAAGGTGCCGTTTCGGTGGCCGCCCTGATGAGTCTGCTACCGACATTTAAGGCTAGTATTATAGTGAGGGTGTACAACATCGTAAGAGGTCTGTTCGATTTGCCTGAACTGGCTAAACTATAGTCAGTGACAGGTCAAGAACGATGTGGAAGCTCCTCCCTCCCTTTCCACTTCAGCGGAGCAAACGGTGGAGAGGAGGTCGCCTCCTTTCCAGCGTTCGCTCCACTGAAGTGGAAAGGGGAGGGAGGAGCTTCCACATCGTTCTTGACCTGTCACCGACTATAGTTCAGCAGTGCAGGAACTGGCACATTCGATTCACCCTGAAGTTGCACAGCCGCTGCACTGCCACATTCGATTTATCCCAGTTCTAAACGAGTTCAGACCCAGCTCCTCAAAAGCTTGCACCAGCTCTGGAGTCAGTTCAGAGTCTGTGCAGAAGCAGACAACAAGGGCAGATGACACTCCTCGCCCATCTCTACTTGTGGTGCCATTTCTTGGAGTTCTTGCTCAAATGTCTGCAATGTTTAACAATAACGCCCAGTCAGAGGTTACATTTCCTTTCACTTATGAAAATAATGCACCCATGGTGGACACGGAATCAAGATCCTAACCTAAGGTAGGAATGTGCTCAATTATGATATTCTGAAAGCGTTTTACGCACCTGCTTGCACAGGTTTGGCTCCCTGTGGTAAGCGTTGAAAGATTGACTTGTGTAAATTGTTTCTTTTTGATGCTACGTGATGCTATGTTCATATTCTTCTTAAAAGACACAGGAAAAGTATCACACTCTTGATAGCCCCCACCTTGAGTAGCTCTTGGATGCAGACTTATGATCCCGATACATTGCAGAGGTCTGGGATTTAATACAAGGGCACTTGCATGCCCCATAGCTGAGCATAATGCTGCATGCTTTGTCCGCTGGTATTTGGGGACGCCCACTAACGGGCCTGGGAAAAACGCAGAGAATCGGCATTGGCATGCTAGTTCCATGCGGATATTTCTTGAGAATCAGAATAAATGCTTCAACTTGACACCAAAGTGACGGTCGATAACTGTTTTGGCCAAAACGCTCTCGTCAGGCCTTCGTCTTCGAAGTGACCGCTACTGACTGCGCGCTGCCGCCAGTGACTCCAGACGTGAAATCATCCTGATGCTGCGCATCTATCATCTAAATGCGAAACTCTAGAGACTTTGCCTGAATCTACTATTGCTAAATGAATGTGAAGGAATGTGGACAAACGCATTTCATACAGAAAACATTTTAGTAGACTGGAGTAAGGAAACATTCACAGAAAAGGCTTCGTTTTTATACATTAAAACTAAGGAAACGCGAATGGTCTCATCAAACTGCGAATAATTACATGTAGCATACAACGTGGTGCGGTGAAACAAGATCTAACAGATGCAGACGACACCCTGTGCTTCCGCTCCGAAAGCCGATCACAGCGCCAGTCCTAACGCGGTGGCTGCACTGGTTCTGCGCCCTCATGGCAAAACAATGTTCATTTTGCAGTCTTTACCGTTCTATACCTATGTGGTTCAAGGGGGTGACATGTTTTTTTAGCGGCATAATGATAAATAAAAGAGTTTGAGCTTAGGGGTAGTGCTTAAAATGGCACAAAAAGAGGAGCACAAGCATAAATTACCATTTGCATTCACCATGAATTATACCCTCCCCACGTAGCACCATTCGGGAACAAATGTATTTTTTTAAGTATCTGCATTCCGGAATACTTTTTCGCCGTTTTTGCAGAAGTATCTCAGGGATATCCCGTTGCATAAAAGACAAATGTATATCAGTATCTGTATTTTGGGCCTTAAAATGGAAGTATCACAGTATTTGTATTCCCAAATACTTTTTGTAGTATCTCTGCCCAGCCCTGTTACATGCACACCTACATAATAGCTGCAGTTAATTTTTGCAATTTTGCTTCAAGGTTTTATTTTCAGATCAACATGTACCATATCCCAGATGTTTAATTTCTTAATACCCCGCTCATTAGGTAAGTCTTCCCCTAGTACGAAAGTGTGTTGCAGGGAAGCAAACCTGACAAAACTGCTGTTTACAGTACGAGTCTTCTCCACAGTGCGCCAAAGCCTATCGAGAAATGCACTCACAAAAAGCTAGTGTGGCCACCTCAACAAACTTAGAATAATAAGGACTATTAGGGAACTTAAGTGTACTGTCCCTGTTCGATACGAAGGTAAAATCAAATAGTGTGTTAGTCCAATCAATAGTCTGTATTTTTGAGAACAGGCACCATCCTACCATAATGATCCAGCAAGGTACCAAGCTCTGAGTAATTCTCAAGCAGTGAGCAAAAGTGGAGCTTTTCGTGCAGTGTTGGCACAAACTCATCATATTTTGTTTAATTTTAGCAGCATACAGCAGGTTGAGGCCTTAGGTGCAGCAGTCGCATCAGTGAGCCTTCCAAGAAGTATGAAGCTTCTGTTCTGAAGTATGAACTGTTTCAATTGTCAGTCCCTTTGACACATTTGCTTTGCTTCAATGTAGCCTGTTCAGCAGCATTATCTTGTACGAATGTTGCTGCCGGTGTTTTTGCAACAAGAATAGCATGAATGAAATGGATGCACAAAGTTTTATTTCAACAAAATAAGACCTACCACAAGCACAAAATAAGAAATGAACTAAATGCAAACTAAAAAGAAAAAGCAACATTAAAAAAAAGAAGCCTGTTGGTCCATGGGCATGAATGCCTATCTTGTAGTAGGAAGTTGTTTTCACAACTTCGTAACAGAAGACGTTTCTCTATCCACCACCTGAAAGCACGCTCTCTAGCAGACAGGCTCCTCCAAAGGACCTAAATTAAAGAAAATAAAGACATTATAAGCACCATACACCAAAGCATAAAAATTAAAATTACTAAGCTGTTTTTGTCTTGTCCCCCATAGGAATCAGCAGCTGTACATAGTACTTTTCTTATGCTAAATATAAGTGAAAAAAAGAGGGTATTTGAAATGGAGAGGCCACACTGTTGCAGATGAAAAGGTGTGACCTGATAACCAGTTGCGAATTATTTCATTAAACTTGTGTCCCAACATTTGCTGCGGTGTCGTGAGGAATCAGCTGGACGCTGACAAGGTTTGACCAGAGGAAAATTGGCGACTCCCTCGCCGGGGGAGGAGGCAGTGGATGATGTTTTTAGTTTTTGTTAATGTTTTAGGCTAGGTGGTGGAAGCTGCCGCCCATTATAAAGGGTACAGCTGTTATTATCCATCTATTCGTCTCGAGAGCAAGTTTTTTTTACTACAATTGTTATTGAAATTGTAGGCCACGATGAGTGAGCACAATTGTAATAATAATTTGCAACTAATTACAGGGTCACATGCCTTTTCAAATGTGTCAGCCAGTTTTTGTAATATCAAACTCTAATAATGAAAAGTAAGAAATATGCAGGTGGAAACATAACAAAGGTAAAGAATAACAAGAATAAACATAACAAGGGTAAATCATACCTGCCAAGTTACCCGTATTACCCGGGAGACTCCCGAATTTTGACCAATTTGCACGATTGCCAGAAAAATCTCCCAAGAAACGCAAATCCCCCCCCCCCCCCCGCTTTCCCTCCTCGCACTTAAATAAGTAGTTTTTGCTGTCGTAACAAACGGCTGCTATGATAGCGAGGCCCAGCCGTCCTTCGCTAGCATGAGCAGTGCAATATAAATATAATGAAGTTGTCTTCATTTTACATTTGTTATCAATATTTCTTTTTAAAAAAACCTCTACCCTCCCCCCTTT
>JAZHYW010000696.1:0-58757 GCA_037355805.1 Ixodes ricinus | reverse complement strand
CCCGCCCCCGTGTGACAGGAGGCGATACCACCGCCAGGGAAAAACGCCTACTTAAGGGCCGACGACCAACATCTCGTCACTTGGCAGCGTCAGCGGCAACGGGAGCAGTTCGACTGAGCACTGTTTCTTGCCATCATACAGAAATCGCCCCTCGCCCCCTGCTGTCCTGGGATCTACGCATCATCGTTGTCATCGGCAGCGGTGACTGGGTTCCTGCCACTATCAACCGCACCGCCCCGCCCCCGTGTGACAGGAGGCGATACCACCGCCAGGGAAAAACGCCTACTTAAGGGCCGACGACCAACATCTCGTCACTTGGCAGCGTCAGCGGCAACGGGAGCAGTTCGACTGAGCACTGTTTCTTGCCATCATACAGGTCTGACCACTTTTGTTTTGTTAAAAATATTCCTCAGTGTTTTGCTGCTGTCGCTGCCAATTGTGCCAATTGTGTCTTGGTCATGCCTACTGAGGTTGAAAAGATGCGCGATGAGTTAAGGAAAGAATTTCGGAAGGACATTGCAGCCATGTGCAGCTCACTAGAGCGGGATTTCCGGAAAGAAAACCGAGAATTACAGTCAAGCATTAACTTCTGCAGCAAGCAGTACGATGACATGACTACCGAGTGCACCGCGTTGAAAGAGGAAAACAAGACGCTGAAAGCTGAGAATGCTGCACTGTCCTCCCAGTGTGATTCGCTGAAAAAACTACTGTCTGACATGGAGCAGCGTTTAACTGATCTTGAGCAGTACTCCCGGAACAAAAACATTGACATTAAGGGACTTCCAGTAGTGCAGAACGAGCATCTTCCTGACATGCTACAAAAAATAGGTGAGATAATTAATGAGCCTATCACTCAAGAAGATGTTGACGTCTGCCACCGTGTTCCGACAAGGAACTTGACATGCCCGACAGTGGTTGTCCAATTTCACAATCGCACAAAACGTGATGCTGTGCTTGCGAAAGTCAGAAAGACAAAGGTCACCACCAGAGATCTGGGGCACAAAGAAAATGTCCCCATCTACATAAACGAAAACTTGTGCCCTACTCTCAGAAAACTGCTGGGAATGGCAGTGGCAAGAAGAAAGGAAAAGCTATGGAAATTTGTGTGGACAAAGAACGGCCGCATCTTTGCTAGGAAGGACGAGGCTTCGCAGGTGGTTCGGGTGGCTTGCGTGGGTGACTTAGATAAAATAATCTGAGACCCGAACTGTACCAGGTGTAACCTCATTGCAAAATTGTCATGCAATCTCCCCTTTTGACGCCCGCTGACGTGAGCGCTTTGTTTGCCAGAAACAAGAAGCACACTTCCTTTTTCCACCTAAACACTCAATCCCTGCGAAATAAAGAAGATGACATAGCAGCCTTCCTTAGCATGCTAGATTTCACTTTCGACATCATTATGATAACTGAAACGTGGTACCAAGATGATAGCAAAGTAATTGAACTGCCGCAGCATAACACTTTCCTTCTAAATCGCAAAGATAAAAGAGGAGGAGGGGTTATGATAGCTATCAAAAAGTCTTTTGAATGTTCTGCTCTCCCCGCTTTTTCAAGAGTTGATAGTGATTGCGAAATATTATCCTTGAATTGTGGTCAAAATGTGTTCTCTGTTGTCTATCGCCCTCCGAACGGAAACGTCTCTAACTTTTTATCTTTTCTTGATAAATATTTATTTTGGATTAACGAAAACAAGCTTAATTTAATCCTTGGAGGCGACCTAAACATCGACTTTTTATCCCCGTCTCTAGTAGAGCGTGAAATAAATAGAATACTAGAATGCAATGGTTTTGCAAACGTCATAAAAGAAGCAACACGCATACAGAGGACATCAACGTCAATTGATGCATTCATTACAAACATGCATATCTCATCCCTTCTGCCAGGAGTAATATCTACTCAAATAAGCGATCATTTGCCAATTTTTCTTTTTGCCGACTGTCACACCGATTTATCACGACACAAACCTTGCTATGAAACATACCAAAGCATAAACGATAGTACGCTTCAACTTTTTAGAACCAGTCTCGAAGATGTGAACTGGGATCATGTTTATCAGAAAACCGATCCAGAGAACGCGTATAATGCTTTTATTACTACATTTACATCATTATATCTTCAGTGTTTCCCATATAAAACATACAAAATGCCAAGAAAAGCGCGCAAGCCATGGATTACTAAAGAATGTTTAAACATGATTCAAAGAAAAAACTTCCTTTACAATCGCTTTCTTCGCAGTAGACGCTTAGATGATCTTGCAAAATTTAAAACTTACAGAAATAAAGTCACGTCTTATCTCCGTCAGGCCAAAAAAGATTACATGCACAGATTATTTAACACAGACATATTGAAAAGAAGCGATCTCGTCTGGAAACAAATAAACCAGTTTTTGAATGGCAGAAAAGCCACAAATCATACTATTGAAATCATATCAAATAATGAAAAACTATCCGGAAAAAAATTAGCCGACTGCTTTAATGACTATTATGTGTCCCTAATTAAGAGCGACCATGATCCAAATTGTATGACGTACTTGGGCCCGCGTAATTCCCACAGTGCTTATTTGTTCCCAACGGACGCAAATGAAATTATAAGTTCCTTTTTGACTCTCCGCAACAGTAAATCACGTGATCCGCATGATCTACAAATTTACCCCATAAAACATGTAATAGATCTAGTCAGTCCTGTCTTGGAGCATATATTTAACAGCTGCCTCGCGCAAGGAGTATTTCCAAAGAGCATGCAAATGGCTAAAGTAACTGTAATTCATAAAGGAGGAGACAAAAATGATATATCTAACTATCGCCCAATATCAATTCTTCCAATTTTTTCAAAATGCCTAGAGAAGATAATTTACAAGCGAATTTGCGGTTTTTGTGATAAATATAGCCTATTGACACCCTGCCAACACGGTTTTCGAAAGCTTCGTTCAACAGAGACTGCCCTTCTCACTCAAAAAGAGCTAATTTTGGGATCTTTTGAAAACAGAGAAATTACACTTGGTGTGTTTATAGATTTTTCAAAAGCGTTTGACTCCATAAATCATAAAACACTGCTTTTAAAACTTGATTCCTACGGTTTTCGTGGTACATTTTTACAAATAATCAAATCATATCTAGATTCTCGCTGTCAGCAAGTTGTAATAAATAACGAATTATCAGACCTCAAATCCATTTCTGCCGGTGTTCCTCAAGGTAGCATATTAGGACCTTTACTCTTCAATCTTTACATCAACGACATTGTTTTAATTGATTCCAACCCAACATTCGTTATTTACGCCGACGACACCAGTTTATTCTTTAGTGCCGCACAAGTGTCGGACCTCGAAGAACAAGCTTCCCATTGTTTGCGCTTGCTTCATAACTGGACCATTTCAAATTCGTTAACCATAAACACAAGCAAATCTCATGCAGTACTCTTCAGACCCCGAAATAAATATCCTTATGTTCCCATTCTTGACCTTAAGCTTGGCTCAGAATCCATTCAAATTGTTTCAGTGGTAAAAAACCTAGGAGTGTTATTTGAAGAGCATCTCACATGGAATCAGCATATTGATATGACTGCCGAAAAAATCTCCAAAATTGTAGGTGTACTATCTAAATTACGTTATTTTATGCCTCAATGTATTAAGAAACTTTTGTACAACTCATTATTTTTCTCTGTAATTTCTTATTGTTTTTTGGTTTGGGGGACAACGACTTTCTCCAACATAAACAAGTTGCATGTAATCCAAAAACGAGCCATTAGAATCATAGCAAACATACCATATGATGCCCATACAAAGTCTGTTTTTGAAACACTCAAAATACTCCCAATACCTCAATTATATAACAATATTTTACTAAAACGGTACAATATGAGCATTAGGCAACATAACATGGCAATTTTAAATTTATCACATCTACAACGTAAGGTACACACACACGATATACGTTCAACTTGTCACTGGATTATTCCACAAACACGTACAAATTACGGTCGTCAGATGCTTCGTTTTAACTTACCCTCTTTATTAAATAATCTAAGTGTTGATTAGCATTTGCAAGTCACAACATGTTCTTTTTTCTTTCTCTGTTGCTATACCGCTCTTACAGTGTTTTGTTCGTGAATTTGAGACGCACCTCCAATGGGATTATGTATTTTTGTTATGACGTGCCCCTGTTGCAATGCTAAGTTTTTGTAGGGGGCGCAGACCCTTAGTCAAGCCTTTTATAGGCTTTTTGTCTGCGCCCCCAACATCTGTGCGATGTTGAATAAAGATTTGATTGATTGATTGATTGATTGATTGTGTTCGAGGTCCGTCAGCATTCCGATGACGCTTATATATTGCTAATATGCCAGTCCTGCCGCTATAAGAAAATGACCGCGTCGTGCATCTTTATGAGCGGATAAAAACATTCAAAACGTAAGGGAACGTACGTGGGCTGTGGAAAGTGTCTCTTTGTATTGTTTTCTCTGCCGGGCAGCTTATATCGGGCACTTGTCCTCAAAGGTTTCGAGCGTGCGGGTGATGTTTTGAACGTAGAACAAGTATCTTCGCACAGAGCAGAAATAATAAATCGGCCGGCCGGTACATATTTAAAATCGAAATATATTACGGGGCCTTCACTTTATTTTGATCGTACATCGTACATGTATGCGGGTAGTTACTGATCCAGTGTTACTGCGTAGTTCTTGCCGCCTCTCTTACTTTTCCAGATTTCCTTCGTTGGTTTCGCACGTATATCCCTCATGCTGAAAACGCCGACGTCGTGTTCGCGCTAACGGTGTCCGACAGTGCACATAAATACACGTACGAAGCCGTTTTAGCACCGTTTCTAATGCAATGAATTTGAAAGAAAAAACGCCTAACCGACCTATTATTTCGTCTGCATGACTGAGAAATGTTCCAAGCTATCTAGTTCGTACGAATTATTCGGGATATTTGATCGTATAATCGAGAGCAGGAGAAAATGGACTCACTTTTTCCCATAGAAATGCATTACCGGAAGTCAATTTCCGATTGGTTGGTGTCTGCTTCAGTTTGCGTCAGCAAACTAGCGCCAGTTGAACCTCTAGCGTACATTATA
This sequence comes from Ixodes ricinus, assembly GCA_037355805.1. Lineage (NCBI taxonomy): Eukaryota > Metazoa > Arthropoda > Arachnida > Ixodida > Ixodidae > Ixodes > Ixodes ricinus. Next base: position 53,691 of record JAZHYW010000696.1, on the reverse strand, counting down.
ATAACTCTATGAAGGATCGCGAGTCGCAACAGACGCCAATAATTAAAAGCACCCATGTTAACAGCGCACTAGCGGTGCTGTTGCACAAGTATTCGAAGCAGAGAGCAAGGTAGCTTCTTGCGCCACGCACGAACTAGACAGTTTTAAGGCCTTAGCAAACAAGCAACAAGCTAATCATGTAATTTCCATGCATTGCGGCGCGTAGAGAAATCCGCTGACAAAGTGGGATCGTATGCGGCGCCAGCAGAAAAGACTGCAGCACCATAATTGGGACCTGCCTTAAAATGTAAACGTTTACGTTTGCTGCACGAGTCTTGCGATTTCTTAACATGTTCAGTCCAAATCTTTATTTGTGTTACACGCAAAATAGAAAATCGGCTGGTTTAAAGTAGGGAGTCGAACCGGTCATCATCGCGGTTCGGTTCGGGTTCGGGTTCAGCAGCGTTGCATTTTGTTCCGCTTCGGATCTGGTTCAGGGATGCTTTTGAAATAAAGGTTCGGTTACAACTCCATCAAGCGCGAACAGTAAAAAATTGGTTCTTAAAAAAATAAAGTCCACAGCTCCCTGCCTGTTGTTAAGAAGAAAAGGTGAGTTCAGCAGTACGTCATCTTCATTAAAAAAAGATTTTCATCAGAAGCCGTGCTGCGGAACAAACACAGCAAAATAAATAAATGCTTAATTGGTTTTGTGATCTTGAATTCCTAACGCAAACACCGTTCTACAAAAAATTAAAGATGGTTATACAAGCGTCTGGAAACTACCAAAGTACAGTACTCTACATCTGAGGTCTATCAGCTAGCACGCACAATGACACCGTGACAGCAGCACGCACCTACTCGCAAACTAGGAAAAAAAATTGTTTAGTTGTTTAGACAGCAGGACTTTAGTCTGCCAGAGTATGGCGACATTGTTAACACTGTAGATGGGAAATTTAGCCAGTGCAGTATGACTGCTAGCCTGGGGTCTTCAACGAGGGCCGTGCAGCGCTGATAACGACCACACGCCGGTACGATGCTAATTCAGATCGAAACGGCAAACTACCCCCACTGCACGCCCGAACGACTTGCTCTAACGACTGAGTTGAAGAGGAGAAAGACAGCGAAGGCCTGTCGAAAGACGATTAAAACAAAAAGAGCATAAAAAAGACATCGGGCGACTTGCTGTTTCTAGAAAACTCGCACAGAAAAAAAAATGTTCTTCAAGCCTCGTCCCTGGCTCTGGGCGACTGGCGTCCCCAGTGTCCCGGCGACTGGCGCAGCAGTGTCCCGCTCGTCGCGGCTTTCGCCTCTTGGTGCCTTCAGATTTCGCCACCGCGCGAAACAAACGCGCCAACGGCCATCAACTTTTAGTTTTTATGTTGGTGATTACGTTCGCTTTCTCTTCCTTGGGGAATATTGCTTAGCAACAAGAAAAGAAACACACAAGCACACACAAAGAAGAGATACTTAGCCTGTCGGAGTTTCACCTGCGACGTACCGCGATGCATGCTACGAGCTACACGAGCTACATGAGTCAATTTATGGATCGTAGCTTGTCTCTGACTTCGCAGTCCCCGCGTCGTTCCGCTCAACCGGGAGGGCACGTGGCACAGCGTTGCCAGATGGTGAAATTCGGCACCAGATTTGGAAAATTTGGTGAAATTGGGGGCTACTGGTGTTGATGTACTGGAACGACTACACCAGGCATTATCTGGTGAAAACTGGTGAAAAATCTTGAGAAATGGCTTGTCACTTGCAATAATCAAATTTACACCGCTTAGTTAGCCTTTATCCGCATGCCATAGGTGTCGAGAGATATTCCGTGTCAGTGTGACTGGACTTTGTGTGAAGTGTCATGTGACTTGATTTCATGCTTATCAGTTTTTTTCTTGAAGCTTGAGTTCAAAACCTGTAATGAACTGAACTTTATCATGGTGTTGTATTTAGACTTCGTTCTTATGCGTTTCTTCTTCGTACTAGACTGCGAGTCTGACAGGGTGTTTATGCTCGCCGAGGTTTTTAGTTGTACATGACATATGAGAGCCCAACTACCCAAAACACAATTTGCGACTCGAAATTCGGTTTCTTTCCGCCCGAAAACCGCCGATCAAGAACTGGCCGGTTCGAGTCTCGCTCACTCTCTTTTCCGTGGTCACGGGCCGTTTTCGAAGTTATCGATGCGACTACCAAATTTAATGAAAGTCGTTGGTCACTGAAGGCACACACTCAATATTAAAAATAGAAAAAAATATGAAACCCATTTTTTGTGGCTTCTAAAAAGCTGCAAATACGTTGATTGAAAAAAAAGTTCCACAGAGAACCGGAAGCATTCTGTGCGTGCGTCGTTTCGCGTATCGTGGGACTCGCGGGGACGGCGATGGCAGCGGACGACGGGCGCGGGACCTCTACTTCAGAACTGTCGTTCGCGGTACCGGCGAATTCTGTCTGCCTTTAAAAGAGAAATTTGGGACTGATCAAAAGAATTGGTATTCATCCCGTACGACACGCCCGACCACCAAGCCGATTTGCACGAAGACGTCGCCGAGCCGTCGCTCCCTTCTCGTGGCTGAAGACATCGCTCGCGCAAACTTCAAGCACGACGCGTCTACTTCGAGTTGAATATGCACGCGTACGATTTCTTTACTATACTTTCGTTTCAGCTTCCGTCCGAGCGCAGGCAAAGGCTGAGGGACGGTTCGCAACTTCGAGAAGAGCATTCCTACGCACCACAAAGTAGTCCGCAAAAGTAATTTTTTTTAAAATAACTGTTTTGTGCGTAAACATTGCACAATATTCCAGATATGTACTGCTGAGAATGATTTGCAACTAAAGGAATTAAATATTGGAAGTTTATGTGTTTATTAATATATGTAAATGCATATGATTTGGTGGAAACACCAAAAACACGTACAACCGCTGGCAACACGGCTGCAGCGCTCGGTTTTTCTGTGTGATTTCGTTCTTGTAATGGCCGAGTAATGTGCTCAGCTGCTTTCCCCACCGAGTCGATCCCTTCATAACGCCCTTTCGCAAAGGCACGTTTGGGCGTCAGGCGCGAGAGGTCATGAGGAATGTCTACTTTCAAATTTGGCAGGAGACTCCGGCCGCGTCGTACCGCGAATGCGTCGTAAACAAGAAAAGCGTCCGGGCCACTACGATTCACTGATACGCGGCGAAATCAGAGCACCCCTTTACCTGCCGATCACATTGAACGCCGAGAGGCTGGTGGAAAGGACTGCGCCTCGAGCCCTGGTATATCCAGACAATACAAGGAAACATCAACGGCTGGGTCATCGTGCACCTTGCAATGTTTACTTACATCTCGAAACTATGCCGAAGTGCCGAACAGGTGGAAAGCTCGGACACAGACGCCAACGGTCAGCCTACGTACTGACATCCCCTGCGACTAAATTTCAGAACGTGAAAGGGCACTTTTAAACCTGTAGCAGACGATACCGTTGATACACCCGTAGCAGACGAAATACTCGGCGAGCTCGGGCGGCGCGGACGACCAGCGGCGCAGCGGAGTGATACAAAAGTGCAGGCGAGATCGCGTGACCTATTGCTGGCGTGTGATTGGCTCCGGCCACACGTAGCTTTGGCTGCGCTCGGACGGAAGCTGAAACGAAGTATAGGTGGAATGTCGCCAATACGTGGTGCTTCCCGACTTCGACCCGGGAGTGCTTTTGCTGGAGGAAAATCGGCAGCTAACTTTCAAACTTACAATTTACCGGCTGAAGTATTACTAAGGAAAGAGATCCCCCTGTCACGTGATCCCCCCCGTAGCTTAGTGGGTACGACGTCCGCTTCACACGCGGCAAGACCGGGTTCGATCCCCGATGATGGCACTTTTTTTTTCTTTTTCAAACATTTTTCGATGTTTACGTTTCTTTCTTTTTACAATTATCACTGAAGAAAAAAACAAAAATTAACAAACAAATGTTGTGGACGAAACGTCGCTGAATTAAATGGGGATGGGATTTCCTTTTTGACACCTGCGAACTCAATGTAATCACTTTCCACAAAATGCAAAGAGTATATAAATCAGGTAGCGTCCGCTTTCCGAGGTGCTCGTAAATGTTCTACAGGAATTGCAGCCAGCCATTGGTCCCGATCCCGTTGATATTTCGGAAACTCTGTCGCACAATGCCACTTTTTTTTCGGACGCAGGACGTGTGAGCCAGCTCTTCACGCAACATCTTGGGTGCAGTGGCGTCGCGAGGGTCAGTGGCACCCGGGGCGGTAGCCCGCAACGACACCCCCCCCCCCCCCCGTTCTCGCGTGGCCCGCCGCGACTGCCCCCCCTCCCTCCGCTCTCGCGCGGCCCGCCGCGACTCCCCCCCCCCCCCCCCCCCCTTCGTGGCCCGCCGTGACACCCCCTGAGCGCTGCACCCGGGGCGGTCCGCCCCCGCCCCCCCCTTGTGACGCCACTGCTTGGGTGTATTCTTTTCGGAGCCCATCATGAAAATTAACCACGGGCACTCGCTACTCATCTCCAACTCCTCAATGTACAAAACAACTCATCCAGAACAGCGAGCGGAACAAACATAACTGCAAAAGAATCGCAAACAGTGCCCGCTAAAGCCGCATGTCGTCTGCTACGCCGAGGGGAAAAAAAAAGAGAGAAAAAAGCGCACGGTCGGGTGTAGCCACGTGACTTCCGCCACTCCCGCTATCCTCTCCACTTCTCCGTTTCGGTTTCGGTTTCGCGCAGTTGCGTTTTTCGGCTTTATTAAAAAAATACGCTACTCTGTTGCAAAATATTAATTGGGTAGTCCTCTGACACCATAATGAAGCGCCTGGCCAAAAATGAAAAAAAAATTTTTTGGGGGGTGTCAGTGTCCCTTTAAGTGCAATATTATGTGGCCTTTCTTACGGGCCTTTATTAATTTGAATTTTCCGTCTAAGGACTAGCTACCCAGCATCGACATCTCATATACTTGGTATATTAAAAGTAACAATGCTGATAACGCGCCACATGTGTGCTTTCTTCCTTTTTTATTTCGCTGTGATGAGCCTTATATCAGTGAACTTCCTGAAAGCTATCCTTTTGCGAGTGCATGCATAAAAAAGCCTGAAGGACTTGGAAATACGTAATTAGACGCGATATTTTAGTACTGGCGAAATCTGGTGAAATTTCAGCCAGGATTTGGTGCCGAAGCATTTTTCCAATCTGGCAACGCTGACGTGGCACCCTCCAAGCTGTGAACTGGCTCCGGTGGCTCATAGCGTCCTTTGTGGTCCATCGTAACGTGAAACAAAGCATTGAACTGTACGCCTCCACGCCGACTTGCCGACGCCAATTCATGCTGCACATAGATGTGCAATGTACTCATTTGTTTTATTGTCAAGGAGCTGTCTTCATGTCGTCGCTGCCGTCTGTTTAGTCAAAACTGAGCCGATGACGCCAACGTCGCGAATATTTATTTACTTCTCGCCGCCACCTTCAAAAAAGACGCGACTCACTTTTTTTTGCACGCCGAACCGTTATTAATGAACCGGTAACCGCCACATGAGATTACTGTTCTGTTCCGGTTCGGGTTCAGTATCGAATGTTTGATTTGGGTTGCAGTTTTGTTGCGGTTCACTTATAAATAACAATTTTGCTCCGGTCTTCGGTTCGGGCTTGGTTCGGCATTGTGGTTAAAATCTACTTGCTAATCGCGTATGATTATAAAAAAGGCTGAACCGCATGTAAGCGATTTAGCGATCGACGAAACGAACAACGGCGACAGCGGCGAGAGTCAGCGACGAGCAACGAAGATTTCTCACTGTCGCTCGTCGCGTCGCTCGGTTTTTGGATTTCAAGAAAACGTCGCTCATCGCCTTGGTCGCTTGCTCCCTTCCTTCTATGCGGTTGGCCTCGTCGCGCGACTGACCGAGCGACAGCGAAGCGGGTCGCCGTCGCTTGTCGTGTCGCTCGCCAAATCGCTTACATGCGGTTTATACTCAACAACCGCTTTGTCGCGTCTCGCAGCGCCAGGAACGACACAAGCTTGTTCGTCTATTCAGTGTTGGTTGCTTCACGGAGGGCGCGCCATTTTCGTCCTCGAAGGAGAATTACGCCAGTGGGATAATCAAGCGGTCAGTCATTGTCGAGTTTCCTAGGTTGGGGTGCCCACAACAGCTGTGAAATGAGCGACCATCCAGTCCAGGCTCCCAGGCAGAAAAACGTCTTTATCTCGTGCGTTCCTTTCGAGCCGTCCGCACGTGCCTCGTGCCAGCCACGTCGCACGTGGGTCACTCAACAATCACCACATCTCCCTTTTTTTTCAAAGCAGGGTAATTTACAACATATACAAAACCGCTAGCCAAGTTTAAACACATCACAAAGTTAAAATTTATACAAAACATCTGGCCAAGTTTAAACACATCACAGAGTAATTTACAATATGTACAGAGCATCTGGTGAAGTTTAAATAGCACATTAGCTGTCGAACAACAACTCGGACAACAAACGTATATGGTGCAAAGTATTTTACAAAACCTCTGTTAGAGTTTAAATCCCACATCAATCTTCAAAACCCAGCCTGACCGGCTTGCGCACAATTCGTCCTGACCTGGTCACATAAGCCTGAGGTACCCTGGCAGCGCCTGAAGCAGGTCCTACAACAACATTACTTCGCGTACTGCCGTCTAGACTTTTGTCCGAACTGTCGGTGTCTTCCTCATCTCCTACGGGAAAGTCGTACGAACCGCCGTTCTGGTGGGAGGAACCAGAAGGAAGAAAGTGTAAAGCTCTTCTGTTTCGTCTCAGCTGCCTTCCAGAATCTGTTTCCAGCAAGTAAGACCGAGGTTTGGCAGCTCGCGCTACCACTGTGGCTTCCGACTTCCTGTCGTTTACCCACACTTTATCTCCCACTTTCAACGTACGTAGCTCTGTCGCTCGGTGTCGTTTGTTGAAGCCTCTGCGTTGCTTCTCGCGTTTTCGGCGGTCCGTTCGTATTACTGTTTTCAGATCGGGGCGCACCTGACCTTGTAACTTGGGGAGCATTGGCACCCTCGTCCGAAGACGTCGTCCCATCAAGATTTCAGCAGGACTTCTTCCCGTCAACCCTGGTGTGGCTCTGTAAGCCAAAAGAGCTAGGTAGGGATCTGTTGATTTTTGGATAAGACGTTTAACAGTTTGCACCATTCTCTCAACCTCGCCATTTGCTTGCGGGTACCTTGGACTAGTCGTAACGTGACGAAACCCGTACTTCGATGCAAACGTTTCAAATTCCGAGCTTGCAAATTGGGGTCCGTTGTCCGAAATGACAATTTCGGGCACACCATGTCGAGCGAAGATACTCTTAAGTCGTTCGATGACAACGTCGGCACGAGTGGAAGGGAGCAGGGCTACTTCCGGAAACCGTGACAAGTAATCAACAACTACTAAGTAATCTGAGTCGTTTATCTTACACAGATCCACGCCCAGTTTTTGCCACGGGTAGGCGGGGGTGACCGTTGGGATCATTGGTTCCGCACTCTGGTAGCCATACTGCGCACAAACTCGGCAGTTCTGTACCAACGCACCAAGTTCCTTACTTAGGCCTGGCCACCACACACATTCTCTAGCCCGAGCTCGACACCTGGCTATGCCCTGGTGACCGTCATGCAAACGGAGCAAAACCTCTTTCCTTAGTTCCTGAGGAACAATTAACCGCGTGCCCTTCAACAAAAATCCATCACCCTGGGTTATCAAAGCCCTCACCTGCCAGTATGGGCGTAGCAAATCAGGAACTGATGGTTTCACGGGCCAGCCCTTCTCGCATAAACGCTGTAGCGACTTACAGACCGGATCAGAGGCTTGATACTCTTTTACTTTGGAGACAAAGTCTTGTCCGGTTTCTAGCCCTGTCAGGCAACCCTGCGAGTATGCGTCTACTTCTCCAACTGTTAGTTCGTCCGGAACTACCCGTTTGTCTTTGAGTGGAGCACGAGACAAACCGTCAGCCGTAATGAGCTGCTTTCCCGGTACGTAAACCATTTTAAATCGGTATCGCATGAGCCTCATGCGAAACCGCTGCACGCGGGGAGGTAGGACGTCAATAGAGTAAGTTCCCAGCAACGGAACCAATGGTTTATGGTCAGTCTCAAAGACGGCATCGAGCCCTCTCAGGTACTCATCAAACCTTTCAGCGGCCCACGTCAACGCCAGCGCCTCTTTCTCGATCTGCGCGTACCGCGTCTCCGCTGAGGTTAAAGAGCGAGAAGCAAATGCAATGGGTCGTCGGTCGCCATTTTTCTGGACCTGAGAAAGAACTGCGCCAAGGCCGAACGACGAGGCATCTGCAGAAAGGACAGTGGGCAGGGTGGGGTCATACTTCGCCATGCACTCAGCCGAGCAGATGCTGTCTTTGATTGCACTCAGAGCTGCCTCTTGGGCTGGGCCCCACACCCACTCAACATCTTTCTTTAACAATTCCCTCAAAGGAGAGGTCTTGTGCGCTAGGTTAGGTAAGAACCGGCCCAACTGGTTGGCCATACCTAGGACTCTTCTGACCTTCGACACGTCTGTAGGAGTTTCAAGGTTCCGGATGGCTCTGACCTTTTCAGGGTCAGGCTTTATGCCGTCTGCACTGACGCGGTAACCCAGAAAGGTCACTTCCTTCGCCCCGAAAATGCATTTGGACTTGTTAAGGGTGACGTTAGATTCTGCCAGCTTATCTAAGGTTTTCTTTAACCTTTCATCATGTTCAGCTTTGTCTTTCCCGAAAATCAACACGTCATCCATAAGGTTAACGACTCCAGGAAGACCCTCCAAAATTTCTGACATTCGCTTCTGGAAGTATTCTGGCGCAGAGCTTATACCGAATGGAAGCCTGGTAAAGCAGTACCTTCCATACGGCGTGATAAAAGTCGTGAGCTCCTGGCAGTCCTTTGATAACTTGATTTGATGAAACCCTGAGTTTGCATCTAACTTTGAAAAAAAAACTGCATCGGCGAGCAATCCTAACGTCTGATCTACTGTTGGGAGGACAAATCTCTCCCTTCGCACGCTCTTGTTCAATTGGGTGAGATCGACACATATTCTTACATCTCCGGACGGTTTGAGCACAGGCACTATTCCCGCGCACCACTCTGTAGGCCCCTCAACCCGACGGATTATCCCCATCTCTACCATTTTCTCAATTTCGCATTTCACCGCATCACGCAGCGGGATCGGAATCCGCCTAGCTGTGCTTATTGCAAATGGTCTAGCGTCGGGAATCAGGCGGATAGTGTATTCGCCGGGAATCGTGCCTAGGTTACGAAACATCTGGGGGTACAGCACTTCAAAGTGATCTTTATCCTCCGCAATGTCGTCTACAAACTTCACGACTCCCAAGGACTCAATCGCTGGCAACCCAAGCAAGACGTGGCGCAGTGGGCTGACTACGTACACGGTATGGAATGAAAGGTTTTCTTTCCACTGAAACTTGGCCCTGAACTTTCCCAGTACATTTAGGCTCTGCCCGCTCGCGCCCGTTAAGGCTACGTCAGCTTTTTCCAGCTGGCCTGGAATGCCTGGGAAGGTTGAGGGTACTACGGTTACTTCCGCGCCTGAGTCAATCTTTGCAAAAACTGGCACACCATTGAGAACTATTTTGGTATACCTTGCTTTCGCACCTTCTGTGTTTAGGGCTCCGAGAAAGAAGTGTCCAGTCTCTTCGTCGATGGCCGAAACCGGTACCCTTTTTTAGGTATGCGAGATGTCTTTCGGCAGACCTGGCGGAAGTGTCCCTTATTCTGGCAGTTGAAGCACTTTTGGCTCCTCGCAGGACACAGGGACCGCTGGTGCTGGTCTCCACCGCAGAACTGACACGACTTTTGGAGAGAAGATTCGTCCGGAGTAGTGCTCTTCCTGTCCGGCAGCTTGGAGTGGCGGCGCACAGCGTCGACATCCAGGTCAGAGTCCTGGGTATCTTTGGACGGCGGCGGATCGGTTGATCGGAGGGTGTGTTGCTGCTCGTGCACTGTTTCTTTCAGTCTCGCCTTGGCTGTTGCAGTGGCAAGAGTAAGCTTGGCGTCCATCTGCAGGGATTCCGAGAGCTTCTCGTCGAGAAGGCCAACCACGAATCGGTCTCGAATCATCCGCTGTTTCATTTCGCCGAAGTCACAGCGTTCAGCCTGCACGTGCAGCGCCGTGAGGAACTGATCGACCGTCTCGCCCTTCTTTTGTTGCCGACGGTGGAAGCACGCGCTCTCGAACACGACGTTGCGTTCCTTCACGAAATATTCATCGAACTTCTTTTTTACGATGTCAAATTTCTTTGCGTCTTCTTCTGCTAGGTCAAACGTTGCAAAAATGTCTCTTGCCTGTTTGCCCATGGAATATAGCAGGGTACGGACTTGCGCCTCGTCACTTCGCTCGTTGATACCAGACGCGTAGCGGTAGTCATCGAAGTGCTGTATCCAGCTAGGCCACTCCGACGAATTATTGAAATCCAGTGGCGGCGGCTGCTGGAGGGAGGCGAAGAATCCTGACGGATTCTGTCTGGCGGCTTCTGCCATCGGTCCTCAGTTCTGGCGTGACGTGGCCACTTCTGACACCATGTCGAGTTTCCTAGGTTGGGGTGCCCACAACAGCTGTGAAATGAGCGACCATCCAGTCCAGGCTCCCAGGCAGAAAAACGTCTTTATCTCGTGCGTTCCTTTCGAGCCGTCCGCACGTGCCTCGTGCCAGCCACGTCGCACGTGGGTCACTCAACAATCACCACAGTCATAGCCAGTGCAATGATGCTGTAGCAACTTTCCATGCGCTAGCGGATAGACCAGTATCTTACTGGCGAAGCATCAAGAATGCGGGATTGGTGTTCCACGCGCTGCACTGCTGACTTCAGCATAGTAATTCTCCAGGCAAAATCTAAAAATGAGATGGCAACGCGCGCTGCGCATCTCTTCAAGCTTCCTTTGCATTCAGACTTACAGGCCAGCGTGCGCAGCGCGTGGAACACCAATCCTGTATTCTCCTGGAGGCATGGGTGGAATGAAGAATCGTGACTGTCGCTGTCATCATCGACCGTGCTCACTAGCGCATGTCTATTTTGCAAAAGACGGACGCGATCAAGCCTGGACTCTGACGTCATGATTCTCAGGAAAGTTTAGTATGAGTGCGGCTTTCGCATCTCTGCACGTCCTGCCTATCAGTTTCACCATGCGCGACGGTGACACAGTAAGGAGAGGCGAACGAGAATCGTGACGTCGCATGTGCTCGTCGACCGTGTTCACCGCGCATTTCTTTTGCAAGGTACCGCCATCCGACGAGCTAGATATCGCGCCGCTATGAGGCGCTGTCTTGCGATGTCTACAGGTCTGTATCGCTCCAGCCCTGTTATGTGAGCTAGCAGTTCGCATATTCCCGCCACGAGCCTTGAGCAAGCCTTCCACGCGCAAGGTTGCAAAAAATTGTCATTGCGCAACTGCCCCGGGAGGATCGGAGAAAGCTAAAAGGAAAGGAACAAAAGGCCGAAGCATGCGCCGTTTGCCATTCCGGGAAAACAAATATAAAAAAAGGGAGCATGTGTTACGGAGAAGTTCGGTCACTCCAGGAGTGGGAATGGGCCCAGTGTCTCCATTTCGAGGAGTTGAAAGGTATGGAATCGTAGAAAACTATAATTCCCCGGAATCGAATTGAAATGGAAGGGGGTGTCCATTCCGAAACACTGGAAGAAAGTATGGACACACGAGTAGATAAAATTGAAGCTTTCGAAGGTGAGAAAACTTCTATTCACAGACTCCATTCGTAGTGTGATTTAACGCAAGTAGTTGTGGGCATCAAACTCTCACACACCTGTTCCTTACTGAAAATTATGCTTCAAGTTTGCCAAGTTTACTCTGCACTCAGTTCAATAAAAGCTTGTACACTTTTGATTTAGACGGCATCCGTGCTTTTGTTTCCTGTATTTATTGCATTCTTTTTTTATGCCCCACTCTTGGATTTATTACTTTATGATAAACATTCCCCAGCTCGCGTGCAGTTTGTTTTTAACTTATTTGTTTACTTCTGCTAAAAATTACATTTGAACACATTACATTTTTTTCGACCTCCAAGGAAGATCAGTCCACAATTTTTAAATACTCTCCTTTTGACGAATACTCAATTTTATTCTATTTATTTGCGTTTATTTTTTTTCGTGCCCCAGTCTCGGATTAATTACTTTATGATAAAAACATTCCCCAGCTCGCCTGCAGTTTATTTTTGAAATTACTTGTTAACTTCTAAAAATTACATTTGAACGCACTTCATTTTTTTTTCATACTTCAAAATAGCATCCGTACACACTTTTTTTATACCCCTCTTTCAATTAGCTGCACGAACGAATTCGGTAACCACACATGGGCAAGCAGCACCTACTTGATTGTTTTTCTTATGCCTTTTGGCGGGTCGTTTCAGGGCAATTATTCTGTTTGTTTATGTCTATTCGCTTCTGAAGATAATTGAAGAAGCAACGAGTTGGTTTCCTAAGGCGAAAACCAATCTTTCTCGAAACGTCGCTAACCTGAAAAAGCTGACTGTTGCAATAGTTACTTTCAGTCTGTTTACTCCGCGCCCGCGAGAGCCGCACTTTTAGTAATAAAGTCCTGTATTTTTGAAGCAATGTCAGACGTTCTGGTATCCTATGAGGGTGTCCTAAAACTTCTGTCCGAGCTGAGAGCAAACTCCGCCACCGGTCCAGATTGCAGTCCTTCCTATATCTTAAAATGTTATGCACCCATTATCGCTAAATATCTTGTTATCTTGTTCAGTCTGTCTTTATCATTCCAGAAACTGCCTTTAGAACGGAAAACGGCGAATGTTGTTCCAGTTCATAAGAATGGTCCTCGCTCACAGGTTTTGAGCTATAAACCATTTCTCTAACCAGTATGTGCTATCAAACACTTGAGCATATAATATATTGTAACATATTTCGGCACTTACAATCGAAACATGTTTTCGTAGGATATCAACTTGGATTTAGAACAGGCTTTTATTGTATCACTCAGTTGGTCGAGTTCACTGATCTCCACTAGAGGGGCTGGATGGCGCATTGAGCAAACAGGTATGAAGCCACCGGAAGTAAGCGGCTTGTCCCGGAAGTGAGCGCTTGGCAGGCTTTGCAACCCTTCCGAGTGCTGGTTCAAAAAGCGTCGAGGGCGCTGAATTTTCGCTTGTTCCCTCAAGAGAGCCTGCTTTTTGCGCAGTAAGAGAGCATGCACACCCGAGAAGTATCATGGGAAGCCATTCAATGTAAAACATTTGAGATTCTAGTTCCTCAGGTGTGAATATGTTCCAAGTTCAAACGCCTTATTCTCGGGATTTAATCCAGAACGGGAGTATTAAAACCTAATGAAACACACAAAAAAGCATGGACCAAAATATCGACTGAATGCACTAGGAAGCCCAGCACACGCCCGACTTCCGGGACAAGCATCGAACTTCCGGTAGCTTCACCTGCGCCAGGCTCGGAAAGCAGCTAAGAGCCATCCAGCCCCCTATAGTAGAGATCAGTGGTCGAGTTATCCTATGATGTTTTTTCTTCATTTAAAGGGGCGATGCAACAATTTTTTGTACTTTGCGCAAATACCGCTTAGAACGGATCCCTGACGTTGATGACCTATGAAACACGCGTTCGTTTTCACCCCACGCAATAGAAGTCCCAGAAACAAATTAAAGAAAAACGAGCAGCGTTCACCCCCTCAACTCGCAGCCAGAACAAGCGGCCACGTGACCTGGAATGGATTATATGCCGCCAATGTTGGTCATAGCCACGCGCTGGGGTTGGCAAAGCACAGGACACGCGCTGAGTTCCAGACATTGTTATGGCTCGGCTATTGTCGTCGTTGAAGCGATTGGACACGGGCCACTACCCGAATGCTTCTCGAGCTAGTAATTATCACGAGCATAAATCGAGCGCCCACGCAATGCTCGGGTCCAATCTATGAACCGCATTCAAATATCGTCACTTGGGTGTACTGCGATCCCCACGTTACGTCATCAAATTTTGCAAAAGAGAGATTGAATGAAAATGATCGCTTTTGTCCTTGAAATTACACCGCAACAAAGGAGTTTCTTGGCCAGTGGCGTTGCGTGCGAGTATCCTTGAGTCCCACCAGTGCCAGTAAGCTCGTGTAAAGTGAAAAACATTCCAACTGAATATCGTGGCACAGCTCCTTTAAAGGAGCGGTGCAACGATATTCAATTGGAATGGTTTTCACTTTACACGAGCTTACTGGCACTAGTGGGACTCATGGATACTCGCACGCAACGCCACTGGCTAAGAAACCTTTGCTGTGGTGTAATTTCAGGACAAAACCGATCATTTTTTATTAAATCTCTCTTTTGCGAAATTTGATGACGTAACGTGAGGATCGCAGTACACGCCAATGACGGTATTGGAATGCGGCTCATAGATTGGACCCGAGCGTTGCGTGGGCACTCGATTTGGGCTCGTGATAATTGCTAGCTCGAGAAGCATTCGGGTAGTGGCCCGTGTCCAATCGCTGCAACGACGACAATAGCCGAGCCATAACAATGTCTGAACTCAGCGCGTGTCCTGTGCTTTGCCAACCCCAGCGCGTGGCTATGATCAACATGGGCGGCATAAAGGTGCCTCCAGATGACGTGGCCGCTTGTTCTGGCTGCGTGTTGAAGGGGTGAATGCTGCTCGTTTTTCTTTAATTTTTTCTGGGACTTCTATTGCGTGGGGTGAAAAACGAATGCGTGTTTCATAGGTCATTAACGACAGGGATTCGTTCTGAGCGGTATTTGCGCAAAGTACGGAAATTGTTGCATCGTCCCTTTAACTCTGGAATCAGGTTGACTGTATTGTGTTAGACTTTCATAAGGCCTTTGATAATCTGTCACGCTCTTGATTTCTCCTTAAGGCTGCGGTCCCACGGCAGCCATCTTGAACAAGGCGTTAGTTCAACCAATAGATGGCGACACGCACCCGTGGGGTGGCCGAAATATTGATTCACGGTGGGATGGTTCGAGCACCATCACGTTCCCCTCGTGGCCTTGCTCGCGCCGCTGCCAGCTGTGCTCAGCTGGCTCAATAGCGTGGCCCAGCAAACTCATCTATGCGAGAATGTCAGGCTGATATAGGGACATGCGGTTCGGCGGTTGCGACGGGCTTCCGCAATAAATCTTACCAAGAAGGAATCAATTGTTGATTGACGTGTCAATATTCTGTCAATGAAAAATTCTTCTGCACGAATGCACGCTCAGTAGACTCAATCTTCCAAGACTCCAGTGGAAGCGGACGTCAAGTAAACTCCTTCGCAATTTACGGTATTTACCTCGCCATTACAATGACGACTGAAAAGTGACGTAACGAAATATTGTGTTTCACGGTATCCGGAAGATGTTGTAATGGTTGTTACATTATAGTTCCCAGAAAACAAGCGCCGTTGCAATATTTTCGGAAGTACCGACACTAATTATGTCGTAAGTACAGCTTAGGAGGAATATGATGAAAAGCATCAGTATAAATAGGAAGACATTTATTAGCCATGAAGACACTATGATTGAGCGGCGTTTAGTGACGGCAACTGATGAGCGTTCGGGAATTTATAAGTTCCCATGATTGATAACTATAGACATGCTGACAATAAAAACCTGTTTTGTCGGGAGATGGAGATGCGGTGATGACCTGATATCGAACGACTCCTGGCAGACGTACAAGCAAGTTTAATTCGTCTCAGCGAATGGTAAGCGTCAAGTGTCAAGCACAGCACGTCGCTACCGACGTTGTCGACGTTTCAAGCAATTACCGCTTTCGACAAAAGTGTTGGCACCTGGGCTAACTTTGCGGAAAGCCTCGAAGTTTTCCTCGAGTCAAGCGCCATTATGAACAGTAACTGAAAACGATCCACTCTTCAGTCGGCGGGTGCATGGCGAAACGTATCCGCATCCGCGGAGTCATGGTCGATGCGTATTATAAGTGGTTGGAAGTTTACACGATGCATGCCACGACGTACAAACGTGTCATTGACGTTCTACTCACTCGTTTCGCTAGTTTTGCCCTACCGAAAATACTTTTCTCTGATAACGCGCCGAATCTCGTTTAAAAAAATCAATAAACAAGGTTCTAAAATACAAAACAAAAAACGGCATCAGGCATTACATAAGTTAACCATACCATCCTGCAACTAACGGGCAAGCAGAACAGATATTGTGCGAAACGAAGAAAGCCCTCTTGAAGCTTACGGAAGAAGCAGTTCAGTGAAGAATCGCCAAGTTCTTGTTCCGGCACCACATTACGGTGTCATCTTCCACGGGAAAAACACCAACCGAAGCAATGCTCGGCAGACGAAGAGCCACACCCTCGATCTCATGACACTATGGCCTACGAACGAAGATCGAGAGATTCCCAGATCGGGAGTAATGGCTGTTTATTCGATCGGACAACTCGTCTACGTGAGGAATTTCAGCGGAAGTCCGGCCTTTCATGTAAAACTTGAGCAGAAAAGGCTCAATGTTGTTTGGCCAGATGGTGTCATCCCTCTGAAGACGTTGGATATCAATGCCCTTGAGTGTAAATATAACGAAATCACAAAAATCTCTTTGTGTATTGTGTAACTGCCCTTGTATTTGGTAGTAGAATCTATGGTGGTGATTTGGAACTTTCACACCAGGCTCTTTTTTTTATTTTTCGCCTGATACTCTTTTGCGGTTTCAGTAGACTTCAAGAATCTTTTGGAACGGGGACGCTTCACCTCAACACGGGCATTTGTTACAAGCCGTCCATCAGGGGATGCTGCTAGAAATCCGTCTTTTATATTAATGAATAAGTCGCACTTTTGCACAGCGCAGTTTTTCGGTTCCACGTACAGTTGTAAAGCATCATCCCCGATGATTCTACCAAATTCTGTTCCGGGTAAAGAAAACTCTTTGGGTACACGATACTTGAAACAAGTCTGGCACTGTACGTTGTGGTTCGACATCCACTAATGTCGTCATCCTTATAGAGCCTCATCAATTAATCATTACCTCGTCACCTCATATTGCTTTTCGTCAACAGTAAGTACAATAGGCTATATTACAATCCAGGAATTGAAAAAATTAAGTCGTGCAGTCCTTCATTATGTTTATTTTTTATATAATGTTACTACGTTACATTACCTCGAGACGATCGACGTCCGTCGTCGATCTTCAAATATACCTGTATATAAATTAGACGCACAATCACAAAAAACACAGCGTGCCGCCTCTTTTCTTTGGATCGTCTTTTTGAAATCAGCGCAAGCTCGCGTGTCTCTCTTCTGAGACGGTTAGAACGGTCGCACATAAAACCCGCGTTTCTCCTACCCGACCGCTTCCTTCTCTCATAATGTGTAGTTGGTTATAACTAAATAAGCTATAATAAAGGGGTATTATTCATATTTAGTTTCAGTTTCAGTCACGGGAAAGGAGGTTCGCGGGCACTAGTGCCACTAGCGGGAACAATGAGGAAGGGGCAGGTGTCAAAAGGTAGTGGCTTGTGGAACCCACGGGGCTTACGTCATGGCCCCTTCAGGTATTACAAGCTCCTTGAACAAGGGCATTAATAGTGTCATTAAATAAGCTACGCTTCAGAGTAACGACACTTGGCCATATCGTGGCGTAAAATCATGGTTGCCAGTGATCTGAAGCTTTATCTAAAATGAAAGGAAACTCTTTTCTGTCCTCCATAAATGTTTAAACAGTCCGCGACAGAGCAAAGCATTATTGCATCAGATTCCTAACACCGGATAAAATGCTGAGGAAGTCGCACTTTTGAATCACGACGATCGGCATTTGCGTTTGCTCTGCACTAGACCCGAAATGGCGGCTCCCACAACAATGTTGGGGAACGGAGTGCCGATACTCCAAGCGCAGCTCACTTAGTGGCTGTAGGCATGAAGTGAACTCAGGTGTATTCTTTTCCTTTTCGTCTTTATTGTTTATTGATTTCAATCATATCGAATAATCAACGCAATATATCACACTACGCTTGTGTAATTATTTATCTTAGATTTATTAACCTGACCCAGTACTTAAACCATTTATTTGTCGATAGTGAATCTTCCAATATATTTTCCAAATGCGAAGGCAAAAATACACGGACACTGATGATGATACAAACGCCAACGCCGCCCTAGAAAATTTCTTGAACTTTAGAAATCAGCAGTTCGTCTGCCATCCGGCAGGTAGCGCAATAAAACACCCAAACAGTTTTTAATTGTTTTTAAAACTAACTAAGCTCTACACCTATCAAGAAATCAAAGGAAGATCATTGTGAAAGTCTAATACATCGCAATGTTTATCTGTTTCATACAATAAATATTATTAGATGCCAATAAATCTGTTTCATGTCCATAAAAGCACATTTAAAGAACCGGCAATCATGTTTGTGTCCATCCTCAAACAAAAATGAGAGATGTTAACTGAAAACAAAAGCTGCTATATTGTATATCAGATATTAACCCTTCTTTATGACAACATGATTACCCATCGAATAGTATAAATATAGACAAATGTGATTTTTTGTGTCTAAGAAGGATGCAATTTTGCCAAAACTTTATGAATTTTTTTAGAGAAACCAAATGCGAAATTGCGAAAAAGGGCTTCGCTATGCAAAACAGCACATATTTAGTTGTCTCTGCATAAGAGGTTGATCAATTGTGTTGACAACCCATACCGGTGCATTCGTACTACCAAACGATGTTAGTCTGATTTTACCATTTTCATTGGTTTTTACGCGAGTCTTACAGCAAAAGTTATACGTCAATCCTAATTAAATTTCACACACGTTTGTAGGTTTTATATATCAATAGCTATAAGAAGTTTCAGAAACAAATATGCCACAGTTGTCCAGAAAATAGCTCGTGAATATGCTTCGGTAAAGCCAATTTTCCAAGAGGTAAATTTCCGAAACTAAAAAGAAAATGAAAAAAGGGCCACGCTGTGCAAAGACAACACCCTTTATCTACAAACCATGAAATTTTGGAGCAAATTTCTCGAACGGTAAACTCTCCCCATTTGTACTACCAAACCATGTATGACCAAAAACACCAATATTCGCAGATCCTCCCCGATCTCGCTTTTTGCTTCAGAAATATATATAATATATCCAAATGAGGCCCATTGCCTATTTTATAGGGGACATAAGTTAAATATTTTTAGGTAGTGACTAAGCGTCAGAATCGCGCTGCGAACAAGGGCATTGTCATACCTGAGAGTTTCCAGGGAATGCTACCAAGAGTATTCATTCTTTTGGAGGTTACTTATGATAACGTAATGAAGGTTGTACGGCCCTTGGATTTTTCTTTTAGAGCGCTGGAGATTTTTAATAAAATCCAGAAATATGACCGTTTTGACTGTTTTTAGCGAGTTTTGAGGCATTTTTGAAAATACAAATATTTAGAAGACAAACATGACAAAACGCTTGGCCGTACGTACTAGGGGTGCTCCCAATCTTAGTTTTAAGACCATGACGAGAAAGCGAAATATTGTTGTATTTGCGTATTTGTGTAAATAAAATCACACTGTTAATTTTATTTCCAACTTGTTAAACGAGATGGCGACACTAGTACTAAATGCCTCAACCCGGAGATTTTCTTGCTGTTGCTGTTGCTGCTTTTCGCTCGAGCTCGAATTCGACCGCGATGTCTCGTTGCTCGTAGATCGGTAGCACGTGTAGCGAAAGCTCCTGCTGTAAAGCTCGCTGATCGTGGATTCAACCCACCGCCTCTGTCGCTTATCAATCTGGATAAGCATCGTACCGAAAGCTCGTCATGTATCACTACTGCGTGATGCACGTTAGAGATGTCAGATCAAGCAGCGGCATACTGCACTGTCTTTCATCTCCAACGAAGACACCAGATGGACTCAGAGCGTGACTAGCCGTGTATCGACGCTACAGCAGTGCGCATGGCACGCTAACCGACCTTCAGTTCTTGATGCGCTCTGTACTACATTGACTAAACTTGCTATATCTGACAGCGAGTGCACGTTGTCGCAATCCTGGTACACTGTGC
Source organism: Ixodes ricinus (assembly GCA_037355805.1). NCBI lineage: Eukaryota > Metazoa > Arthropoda > Arachnida > Ixodida > Ixodidae > Ixodes > Ixodes ricinus. The sequence goes on along the minus strand of JAZHYW010000696.1, from coordinate 33,768 downwards.
CGACTCCACAGCATGGCCTGTCGAGGCTCGTCAACATCCCTCTGACGACTCCATCTGGAGAGCAGTAAGGCAGCGATCACGGCTATATGCGTGATGCACGTTAAAGACGTCATACAAACAGCGGTGTACTGCAGTGTCTTTCATCTCCAACGAAGACACCAGATTCCCTCAGAGCTGACTAACTTCACGCTGTATAGACATAGACACAACAGAATTACAATTGATGGCTCCGTTGGTCGGCACTTTTTGAACGTTGCAAAAAAGAAAAATAAACGTGCCCATTAGTGACCGACCCGAGGTTCCGCAACTTTGTCGCGAAGCTGCCACACACCTGCGATCAACTTAGACCCCTCCTTCGTGATGCCTCATTGTACGTTATCAGTGCCTCACATTATATCACACTGCATTATTATTATCACCCCTTATACGGGACTCCCAGACATGGGCTGCATGCCTCTGTGGCGCCTGTACTCACGAGCATAAATAAATACCCACCTGCTTACAAACGAATATTTTGGTTTTATGTATTACATCAGTGAGAGCAGTCCCGTTCTTTGATGACACGGGGAAAATATTGATGCCTGCAAGTGCTGGCGAACCAGATTTTGCAGAAGAGTAAGAATTAATGCCATGCATATTAGGTTGTTTAAATGCCCATACACACAGTTGCGTCCTCCTCTCAAATTTTCGCGCTCTATTCCAACTGCGGGCGTCCCATTTTCAGAGTGTAATCTTCCCGCGATGCGTAAATTATCTATACGGGCCAAAAAACAAGATTTTCTCAAAAACATTGCTAAGTGCTTGCACTGCACGCTCTCATTTCTTCTATATCAATAAGTAGAAGTAAATATTTAATATAAGATAGAAACAAAATGAGACTTTTCCTTTCAAGCAGTTCTATGACTGCAGACGCCAGCACGTGTTGCACGTGTAACTAGTCATCAGCAGACTCCTAGCGAAAGGCCTGATAAGGCTCTGAGGGCGAGACTTTTGTTGATTCTATTTCTTTGTGTGTGCTATGTTAGCACGCTCTGCATACGCTACAAGCGTGGCACGTAAGCACCCTAAGATCGTGCAGGGTTGAACAGAGATATCCTAATATGTACTGTGCCTCAATGTCCTTCTCCTTAGGGTGTTGCCACCCTTGTAGTACCCGATGCTGACAGAACGCGCTCACGGCTAAAATACAAATAAATCGAAGAAAACAAAATATCGCCATAGCACAGTCAGCGCCACAAACGCGTGCCGGAACACGGTCTTTCACGCGCTTCTGAACAAAAAAGAAAAATAAACGTGTGGGACAAAATGGCCAGATTAGAGCCGCTAAATCAGCGTAGCTATTTAGCGGCTCTGATCTGCTCTAATCTGGCTTTAAAGCGCACATAAAGGCTCCCTACTAATATGTATTTGGATGTAAAAAAAAATAATCGGTGAATGAGTGGCAAAGAAGGCTAAAATACTTATTCCGAACAACATTTATTTTATAAAACATTATTTCAGATATTTTCATTCTCTGTAGACCTTGTTTGATTGCTAGTGGATATGAAAAGCAAAAGAAGAAGCATGATTTCTATTATTTTTGAACAATTACAATATATTTTCTTAACCAACAAACAGGTGCTTAGTCTGAGATGCAAATTGAATTTTGACGTTAGCATTTTGGCGCCCGAAACATTTTTTTTGTAAATTTAACAATTCCCGTTTTGCGGGTTACTAAGAGAATCAAACGGGCCATCAAAAGGTAGAAAATACGTTTCTACCAAAGGTAAGGCGTACGTTTCCTTTTTTTTCTTTGTTTTCTCTTCACCTTTTTAATTTTCGGCAAAATCAAATGAACCTCTAAATAACTTTACTGTCTTCATAATAATCGCAGGAGTTCACTATGCTATTGTCCGTTATGAACACCTCTTTCAACAATGATGATCTTACTATGTCACGGTGGAATGAAGCGATGCGACCTTATCTGTCCGGAAACAAATTGGGGTGTGTGTATGTTTATACAGCCTAGAACATAGTCAGCCTCAACAGGCGACTTGTCTCCCAGCTGTAGATGAGAAATTAAGCCAGTGCAGTACAATCGGTAGCCTGGGGTCTTTAACGTGCACCACGCAGTGGCGATCAAAGTAACGTTGGTAGCGATACACGACCGCACGCCGGTACGATGCTCATCCTGATCGAAACGGGCAGGGGTGGGGATTGAACCCAGGATCCCTGGGTTATACAGAGCGAACTTTCGCTCCACGTGCTCCGAGCTGGTGTGGTATAACCCGCTCGGCCACCGATCCCTTTTTTTCTTTATTGCACTTGGCCACCGATCCACTTTATTTGTCTGGACCGTGGTCTGGACCACGGTGGTCTGGACTAAAGCCCTTCGATGTGTTTGCGTTTGTCTTGCAACTGGCGTCAAATGCGCCAGTGCACGAGGCCCGTGTCTCCGAGCGGCCCTTGGAAGCGAATGGCAGCGGAGCATCCGCTCCTCGCACGTGTCTTGCGCGTTTCGACAACAATGGTTGGCGGTACTTGTAAGCGTGAATTTTATCAAAGGAATTTAGTCTGCGCTTGCCGGCAGCGCCTTCAACTTACAGAATTTACGAGGATAGCTCGAGTGCAACATGGTTTTGTGTATTTGAGTGGTTCTTTTTCGCTGACAGGCAGACAGACGGAAAGTGTCCTTTCTTGCCATACCCGTTGCCAATGGTGTCAGCTGCTGTGCACCGGGCGCGCGATCGTGGACTTTGATTTGATTTGATTTGATTTATTTTGCACAGATCAGGCACGTACATGGCAGCGTGCAAGGCGAAGCAGAGAGGTTAAAACCCTTACGCCTGTGCGCCTGCTTGCCTGCCGCCGTGTACATAAGAGTCACAAAATGACGTCCACGAAACTAAAATAAGATGTGACAAGGAAATGAAATGATGACAATGAAGCTAAATACAGCAACCGAGTAGGACGAGACGAGAGGCAAGACCGGCCCCCAAGCCCCCCGCGACGTTCTAGGACCAGCTCCGCAGCAGTGCATTCGGTCCCAAGACGTCGCAAGAGGCCCAAAATGCACCCCCCCCCGTCCCACTCCACCGCAAGTGTGTGAGCGGCGCCTAACCCTGGCTTGAAGACATTTGTCTTGCGAAGACTCTACAGAGAGCCTGGGACTCTTCAGGCTCCCTGGGCAGAGGACTACGGGCAGCCAATGGCATGGTCAAAAAGTCCCTGATAGCCGCAGGCAACAATGATTCGCTGTGTCGCAGAGTCCTGCCACGGAGTGGTTGAGGCTGCCCGGTCCTTTTGCTGACACGTACGAGGGCGGACAGTCTGTTGCCAGGAAGTCACCCGTCGAGCAGATGGCACAGCACACGGACCCGCGAAATTCTTCGCCGGTGGTCGAGAGGACGCCAGCCAAGGACCTTCAACCTCGCGGGGTACGATATATCAGTATGGCCTGGGATCCGAGCACAGATGATGCGTGATGCACGACGCTGCACACTTTCTAGGCGGTTGAGGAGGTGTTGTTGAGGAGGCGACCACACTGCGCAGCAGTATTCTAACGAGGGTAGGACCAGGGCAGTATAAAGTGTGCGCAGTGCCGCCGGTCCACTCGGCCTTGTCACTCGAGAAACGAAACCCAGAGTCCTCCGGGCAGTTGCAACAACAGTTGCAATGTGTGCGGAAAAGTCCAAGTTCCGCGAGAAGGTGACACCCAGTATAGTCAGGTGGTCCGAAATAGCAAGAGGAGCACCTCCGGCAGTGTAAGAGGGTTTGTCGCGTTTTTTACTGTTCGTGAAGCGCATAACACAACTCTTGGAGGTACTGGGACGAAGGTGTTGCGCTGTGGTCCAGACCTCAACCTCAGCAAGATACAGTTGGAGGTGATCTGCGTCAGATTGTGATGACACTGACGCCACAATTGACGTATCGTCCGCGTACTGCACCAGAAGACACTTCTCACTGCGTGGCATGTCGTTCACATAGAGCAGGAACAGCGTCGGACCAAGGACCGAACCCTGCGGAACACCAGACGAGATGGGTGTCCGTGCAGAGTGTGTGCCGTGGTACAGAACCCGTTGACTGCGATTACGCAGGAAGCCAGAGACCCAGGTAAATAAGGAGCCCTGTACCCCAGCATGGGCGAGCTTCTCTAGCAGGAGTTGAGTGTTCAGGGTGTCGAATGCGTTGCTAAGGTCAAGTTGTATTAAGTCCGAAGTGCCTTGGTTGTCCATGTTGTCACTAATAAAATGTGTTATGGTTGAGAGGGCGGTTTCACAGCTGCGGCCCTTACGAAAGCCGTGTTGACTGTCCGAGAGGTATTTTGATTCTTCGAGGTAGCTTAGAAGTTGGGCGTTAACAACCCTCTCAAATGTCCGGCAAACAATTGAGGTGATTGAAACCGGACGGTAGTGCCTTGGCTCGTCCACTGGCTTCCCCTTTCCCTTGTGGAGTGGAGTGACCAGCGCTTCTTGCCACGCTTCTGGGACGACCCCACTGTCTAGTAGACCCTGAAGTAACTTGGATGTGGTTGGAAGAACATGTGAGCAGAACAGCTTAAACCAAATGGGAGCGACCCCATCTGGCCCAGGACTGCAAGAGTTCTTGATTTTGGCGAGTGCCTCCTGCAATGTTTTCTCTGAAAACAGCACCCTGGAAAGTTCTGGTCGAACGTCATCTGCATACACAGGCAGGGGTTGTGGTGCAGATAGTTCCGGTTGACATACATTTGGTGCTGTGAATCCCGAGGAACTCGGAGGCGGACTGTTGTTGTTGATAGAAGCAAAATGGTCAGCAAAGAGGTTGGCTATTTCTTGTGGGGAGTTAGCTGCGCGACCACTGATGGTAAAACTCGGTCGCTGTGACGTAGAACGCAGGTGGCTAATGAAGGTCCAGAAGACCTTTGGATCGGTCTTGGCTCTTTCTGCAATGTCGCGAACATACTGCTGGTGGGAGACGTAGATAGCAGCCTTCAGCGTACGCTGGTGCTCCTTTGCCAATCGTAGGGCGGCTGGGCAATGAGATCGGCGCGCCCTCCGAAACAATATCCGCTTGGTTCGCGCTGCCTTTATGATGTCGGGCGTGATCCATGGCAGGCGTTTTCGTTTCGATGAGTGTGTGAAGCAGGGCACACACTCCTTCTGGATTGCGAACATGAAATCACACCAGAGATCGTAATTTGATGACCAGTCTGAACCGGTGGTGGTCATGCACCATGGCGTCAGGTGGGCCAGCTGAGCCATGTGCCCAAAGTCCAGCTGCCGGAACCTCCACAGCCTACGGGCGTGATGCCCAGTACGGGGCAGGGAGACTGCATAACGTAGCTCCACGGCCAGATGGTCGCTGCCGTGGAGGCCTTCGGTAGTTTCCACAAGCTCTATCCCTGTTGCGTCGGATGTGAAGACGAGGTCGAGAAAACTTGGTACACCCTCGCGGGACGTATACGACGGCTGCTGACACACCTGGACCAGGCCCGCAGCAGTCGTGGTCTCGAGGAGCACATCGTCCGTGTTGTCACGAGGTACAGGAACCTCGTGGGAGCACCAGTCTACGTGGCAGTTGAAGTCGCCGAAGATAAGGGTGTTCACGTAAGGCTTTGAAGCGGCAGCCTCCAGGGAACTGTCGAGAAGTCTGTAGGCTTTTTCACGTGAAGAGGGCGGGCAGTAAACGCAACTCACGAGGATGGTTCCACGGGGGAGGAAGAACTCAACAAAGAGTGCCTCAAGGTCCTTGTGCTCAAGGTCGCACCGGCGATTGACGCGGAAACTCGACGGGATCGCCATGAGAACTCCGCCACCTCTCCCACCCCTGTCCTTGCGGAACACCGTGTAAGCGTCGAGAGGACGTAGCTCGCTGTCGGCGACACTCGCATCGAGCCACGTCTCGGATAGCAGAATGGTGGAGCAGTGTGGAAGCGAGGAGGCCAGCGTCTGAACGTCCGGGATCTTCTTTTTTACACTCCGGCAGTTGTTGTACCAGAATGTTGCTGTCTTATTAATGCCCGTTGACTTGCGGCTCAGGGATGTGTCGGGCGAATTTGCTCCAGGGTATACCGGTTTTGGAGGACGGGCGGGTGTAGAAACTTCAAAGATGTCGTCAGCGAACTGCGGCAGTGAGCAAACCAAGCAGAGCCACTGGTCGCTGGAAGAGCCCAACCGACGGTAATCACTCAAGGATAAGTGGACGCAGCCGCGGTGAAACCAGCCTTCGCAAGAGTCGCATAAGAGCGCGGCTTGGTTGTCCCGCACTCGTTTCGTGCAGCAGGCGCAGACTGGACGCTGCGGACCGGGGTTAGACGACACATCGCCAGCGAGCAGAAGGCACCAGATGATATGGTGGCGACGAGCGTGGCTCGTAAGGTCCCTTACGGAAGTTTGGCGACATACAACTGGTTCAGCCGAAGAAGAGTGACCACGCCGGCTAGGCCTCGTCAAAGTAGCCCTAACGGCGACCCAGCTGGAGAAAGACGAGGAAATACCGGTCCAACTGGTATGCGAGGCGTCCTTTAGACGGGTCGCGGGGTACTTGGAGTCTCCATGAGTCGAGGGGGTAGAGAGGTAGTCCACCCGCAGCTTTAAAAACGTGGCGAAAATCAGGAACAAGAGGAGGCGCGAAAAAACACGCGCGGCCATGATTTTGGTTTTGGAGAAAGGTTTCGAGAGGTGCTGGCTGTAGCCCTCTTGCGCTAGGTCGAGAGGTTTCGTGTCAGATGAGAAAAGGCTTTCAGCTCACCGCGAAATATGTTGCGCTAGATGAGCTAGGGCTGCGCGACTGAAGCGGAAGCGAAAGCCGGGAATTTCGATGCTGTGGAAGCCTGCCCAGAAACTAGAGCCAATAAAAATGCTGGTGACCTGATCTGGCTTGAGGACCGCTCCCGTCAAGTTCCCTTGGCTTCTACTTGGGTCTTTGACTGACTGATGGTTGTAGACGGGCATTAAATAATTTGGTTTCTGCTTAAAATGCGAAGAGCATTCAAAAAGACCGGCCGCTCTCGGGAACTTCCTCGGCTGGACGAGTAGTTGAGCCGCGCCACTTGCTTGGACAGGGAACGCCTTGGTACAGTTCACTGGTGGGAAACGGTTGCTTCTTGTTGCTTTTGACTCGCCGTGCAGAAGAGTGGACCTCGCCGACGAGGTCCACACTTCTGGACGTGCAGAAGTGTGGACCTCGCCGCGCAAAAGTGTGGACCTCGCCACTAAATTAGCTATGCTTAGGGCACGGTGGAAGAAATACATTTAGGTGGTGACTCTGGTCACTCTTCCCGCGAGGAGCGAGCGACCAGATCGTGTTCGGAGCTAGCATCAAACCAGGAGTATACTCTGTTTCACCTTATGATGTACCACATGCAGGAAAGGCTACAAGCGCGAGCTCCTTGCTCTGGGGCACATCTCGGCGGCACAAGCTCTCGTGACTTAAGAGCGGCTGCCAACGCTATGAGCTCGCGCTTCTAGCCTTCCATGCGGTACAACATAAGGTGAAACGAAGTATAGTTACTTCTGTGCCGCCGAGGAGGGCGCTGAGGTGTGACAGCACTGTGGGTATGAGGTCTCTCCTCGGCAACCACGGTTTCGGGGGCGTAGCTTGCTCGCCTTATTCGCGGTGTGGTGGTGGTGTGCGGCCAGTGGCTGGACTCATGTTTTGCTTTGGTGCTGAGTCGATCAAAGGTGCCACCATCGTGCACGAAGGTGAGCTTCAACCCAAAGAAAAAGTTATGCTATAAGGATGGGAAAGACGTGCTTCGTTCCCAACATGCAATTCAGGGTACCGGAACTGTGCAGAGCGAGTGTCCTTGTTGAAAGCTCCATCGAATGACGTTCGCCTGGAGCAGTGGCGTCGTGCAATCCCGAGGGCCGATCGCAAGTTACTACCTAGTCTTCTCATCTCGTTGACCAAGTGAAGACCAAGCTTTACAGTCTAATTTCTGTCGAAGACTGGGAATGCAAAGATGTCTGGGCAGAAAAGGCTGAATAAACCAAGGCTGTGGACTGCATACTATATTGTGTAACTGGGTTTTTGAGTGTGAAAATGAAAAAAAAGCTACACGTCGCCCTGCATGCCGATCCGCTTTCAGCATCGGCAAAAACACTTCTGCTGAAGCAGCACTGACAAACGTGAAGAACAGCGGAGGCCTTGAGGCCTTATACACCCCAACAAGATCCTTTTCCAGGTACTGAAGAAAGCGGAACAGTTCTTCGTGGAAAATAAAAGCCACCAGACTGTCTACTTGGACACAATCGACAGTGTACTTGACACATGCACAATAATGTTTCCATGCGCTGAACACAAAGAAGAAACGGTTGCCCAGTTGCTCCACTACTACTACAGCATGCGAATGCGACAACACTGTCAGCATATTACCATGAGTGTGAACAAACAAGCTTAAGAAAAAAGAAATCAGCAAAGCGGCGCTCGTCTTAGTTTAAGAGCATTGGCGAGAAACACAGGATGTCGGAGATTGCGTTCTTTGGTGGTATGCAGTGAATTCAGCTTTTGTGTACATTTTAAAGGGAAAATATTTGTTAGGTCTTTTTTTGCAGATGAAAAGTGATTTATGTACTATAACCGCTACTATTGTTTGACTTTCAGTCACTGGTCATCATGTCAGTCAGTATGTCATCATACTGTGTCATCATTTCAGTCACTATGTCATCATAAATATAATTTTTTTCTGCTCACAAGGTTTGTATGTTCCACAGTACAAGTTTACATTGTAGGTATAAACCATTTGTAATGCTATAACTTTTATGCGCATGTAAAGAATTATTTTGGCCCCACTATGTAACATTATTAGAATTTATTATTTTCAATAAGAAGGCAGGAGCAGGGTGGAAAAAATCACCCGACCTTCTCTAAAGCCACGCAGTGTGTGTAAACAATTTACGGAACTGTTACCAAACGTGCTGTTCGACAAAACATGCGAGCACGACCCAGCCGTTTACTCTAAATTGCTCTAAATTATTGAAGGCCCACTAGATTATGCAGGGAAGTTTTATATTTATACGAGTATTTTTGTCACGTTAAGTCATCATCGGAATGTTCTCGTTTGAAAAAACAGGAACCGCACGGGGGAAAAGGCAATCAGTGCCAGTGCGCCACGGGAGCACCTGTAACATGCAGTCCACTTACGCAGCCTTCTTCTTGTTCGTACAGGTCATGGTCTGCCTCCCGTTGCCGGCTTTCGGGCCGATGACGGTCCAGGATTCAAGGGAGTTCATTCTTCGAGAGCGCGTGCCAAACCGTGTGGATCACCGTGACAGTGGATTTCCGCTTCAAGAAAGTGCTGCGTATCTGTGGCCACGTCGCCACATGATCCTCGACGACAGTCTCGCCGTATCGACAACGTCAACAGTCACATCGACATCGCCACCACCATCCAGAGCCGATATAAACGCCAGCCGGCGCCTCGCCGCCTTGAGTGAGCACGGGAGCACCTGTAACATGCAGTCCACTTACGCAGCCTTCTTCTTGTTCGTACAGGTAGGTTCATCCCCCTCATTATACGCTCAAAGAACTAGCAATGTCTTCTTATTTGTGTTCCCGTGCTCACAAGTGCTATCTGAAACCATGTGCGAATGTGTTGACGTCGTTAGCCTCCTGCTTCTCACCTCTGGCGATGTGGAAACCAATCCTGGTCCGATGAACGCCGAGCAGTTAAAACAGTTTAATGAAATGCATCAAATGCTCGTTAACGTTCACGCGCGATCAATACAGATTCAGTCGTCACAATCAGGAATCCTAACATCTATTAACGAGATTAAGCAGAACCAAGAAACAATGAGGACCAACATCTCGGACATCAACTCGAGGCTCCTTGCAGTCGAATCCAGCGCCTCTGTTGTAGCACAACTTCGCAAATCGACGCCAGAAATGTTGCTGATGGTTTACAGGGCGAAAATGTTGCATTGCGAGCACGTCTTGACGAGGCGGAAGATCAGTCCCGTCGAGACAATCTGATATTTTTGGGGTTACTGACACCATATCAGAAACTTGGGCCCAGACGGAAGAAAGAATGTTGAGCGTTTTGCGAACGTCCCTTGGCATGCCAGTTACGGGCGACTCTGTTGTTCGGGCTCATCGTCTCGGAAGATTCTGTCACGAAAAATGCCGACCTATAATTATAAAATTTTCGTCATTTAAACTGCGGGACCAGATCCTGATAGCAAGACAAGCATTAAAAACGCACCGTATTACGGTTAGCGAAGACTTTTCGCTTGCTACGCGTAATGCGAGAAAAAGACTGTTAGAATTTGGTAAAGCTAACGGAGGAGCGTTTAAGCTTAGGTACAACAAGCTGCACATTAACAACCGGTGTTACGCTTTCAACTCGACAAATGGCGAAGTCTACGAGCTAGGTCCTTCTAGTTTGCCTATTGTCTCTCCCGCACAGCCGACAATTCCCCAGACACAGTCATCTCTTACTCAAGTTTCCGCTGAGGCGCGCTCGCCAACGTAGGATTTGTCGAGGGGTAGAGCTAGGCTGTCACAGTTTTCCGACGTCTCTGTTTTGTTTACTAACATAAGGAGTGTAATAAAAAAACGTGATGAATTGTGTTCCATCATTGATACTACCGATGCTGATGTTGTTGTTCTAACGGAAACATGGCTTTCTGGGAAGATACGGAACAGTGAACTGTTTGATGGTTCAAAAAAGTTCAATGTGTATCGGAACGATAGACAGGACAGGTGTGGCGGTGGCGTCCTGATTGCAATTGCTGACCATATTAAATCTTTTTCATTAAACATTGCGTGTGATATAGAACTAACCTGGGTAGGCCTTGTTTCGAACCATAAGAAGTGGATCATGGGAGTATGTTATCGGCCACCCTCATCTTCGTCGTCATTTGTTGAGACTTTGCATAACGCCCTTAACACCATAGTGATGCGGTATCCCAGCGCACCCATCTTCCTTCTGGGTGACTTCAATTTTCCCGCTATATCATGGTCAGATGACGTTCATTGTATGAATGTACACACTACCGAGTGTAATTCGTTCATTAATTTGTGTCTGGATTTTAACCTTTCGCAATTGGTTCTTCATCCCACCAGAGTGTCTCCGACGACAGCAAGTGTTTTAGATCTAATATTGACTACTCACTCGGAACATGCAAGTGACATAACTTATCTTCCAGGGATCAGTGATCACTCTATGTTACATTTTCATTTCAAACCGTCGGTATCTAGGCCGACTGACCAACGAAAGAAAATACGCGATTACAGCAGAGCGAATTTTGATCAGATCAACAATGATCTTGCGGTTTTCTTTGACCAGTATTTGACAGACTTTTCGGGGCGCTCTGTTGATGAAAACTGGAATTTGTATAAAGATAAGATAATCTCCCTTATCGACAAATACGTACCGCTCCGAAATATACTTGAAAATAATCAGTCACCTTGGTTCACGAAAGCCCTGAAGAGACTGTCAAATAAAAAAAAGCGCTTGTACCGTGCGGCCAAGTTTTCCCAGTGTGAGCGTCGCTGGGCCGCATATCACAGTTCTGTAGAAGTGTACAAAAGAGCGATTGAAGGCGCTAAATCTCACTTTTTCACACATAGTCTTCCAGACATGTTGGTAAATAACCCCATTAAATTTTGGAATACTGTTAACAAAAAGGACCGTTTTTCAATTTCTCTTACAACTTCTAGTGGTGACAGCGTGCCCAGTGACGAATGTGCTAATGTCTTAAATAGTATATTTATGGAATCTTTCTCCGATATTCGCAACATAACTTACCCTTCGATGAGCTGTTCCTGTTATCTGCCAATGGATTCTATCTTTGTTGATCCTGCGGGTATTGCAAAAATTATAGATGAACTGAAGTTATCATCCTCATCAGGAGTGGACGGAATTAATTCCAAGTTTTTGAAAAACACTAAACTATACTCGTCTCTTATTCTCTCAAAATTGTTTGAACAGTCGCTGCAAGATGGTATTTTACCTTGTGATTGGCGAGTGGGGAAGGTGGTTCCAATTCCGAAAGGTGGCGATAAGTATTCCCCTAACAACTATCGTCCCATTTCATTAACCAGCATACCATGTAAACTTCTGGAACACGTTATCTTTTCCCAACTCGTACATTTCCTAGAGTCGAATAATTTTTTCACCGAAGCACAGCACGGATTTCGTAAATCATTATCTTGTGATACTCAGCTCCTATCCTTCACTCATGACATGCATTCTATTCTTGACCGAGGCTCCCAGGTGGACTGCATTTTCTTAGATTTCGCCAAGGCATTCGATAAGGTGTGTCACGAGCTATTACTGTTAAAACTTTCAAAACTTAACATTGACCCCAACGTTCTCGCATGGATTCGGTCTTTTCTAAATAACCGTTCACAATTTGTAACAATTAACAACGAAAACTCTCCTCCTGTGTCTGTGAACTCTGGAGTTCCTCAAGGGTCGGTTTTAGGCCCACTACTATTTTTAATCTATATTAACGATCTTCCCATTAATGTGTCTTCATCCGTTTGTCTCTTCGCCGATGACTGTGTAATTTACCGTGAAATCTGTCACGATTCTGACCTGTCTACACTTCAGTCTGATATTAACTCTGTCTCTCGTTGGTGTGAATTATGGCTAATGAAACTAAACACTAGTAAATGTAAACAGATGAGAGTGTCCCGCAAGCCTAACAACAGTCCCTGTTACCACCTAGATGGCAACCTTTTGGAGCAAGTGGAAACGTACAAGTACCTTGGTGTTCACTTAACAAATAACCTTTCATGGAAACCCCACATTCAGTATGTTACTACCCGTGCTAACTGCATGTTGGGCTACTTAAAACGCAACTTTTCATTGGCACCTATTTCACTAAAATTGATCCTCTACAAAACATTAATCAGGCCTAAATTAGAATATGCAGCCTCCATCTGGGATCCCGGTCACGATACTCTAACCACTGCATTGGAATCCATTCAGAATAGGTCAGCCCGTTTCATTCTTTCCAACTACCATCGTACTGCTAGTGTCACATCAATGAAAAATAGTTTATGTTTACCACTTCTCTCCTTGCGACGTAAAATTTCACGCCTATGTCTATTTCATAAAATGTATTTTCATAACCCTCTCCTACGCAATCGGATGATTACTCCCCCTTTTACATTTCATCCCGTCTTGACCATCAGCATAAAGTTGGAGTTCCAAGTTCGTTTACCACAACATTTCAATCTTCTTTTTTACCCCGCACAGCCGAGGAATGGAACCACCTCCCCGGTTTGATTGCTACTATAACTGATACTAACCTGTTTAGAAATTCCATCACTAGCTATTTTAGCAGTGACCCATGACCTATTAGTATTTTTCTTTGTTTGTTGTATATTTAATATTGTTGACTTGTTACTATATTACTATCTTTGTTTCATGTATGTGCTCTCCCCCTCTGTAATGCCTTCGGGCCCTGAGGGTACTTTCAATAAATAAATAAATAAATAAATAAATTCATCATTTCAGTACACAGTACACAGGGACCGAGCAAAAAATGCATAATTTCCTAAACAAGCCCTCTCTCTATACAAGCCTTCACAAGCCCCTCTAAACTTGGGCGCCATCTATCCCCGTGCGCGTGAAGCGCGCTCGCGCGCCGAACATAATGTGGTCGCCGCGTGAGACAGAGAGTCATCACCTAAATGTATTTCTTCTACCATGGCTTAGGGTCGGCACTCTCTTCCCCAATATTGCTGTGGGCGCAGCCATCTTGGTGCTTGTACAGAGCAGACGCAACTGCTGATCGTCGGGATTCAAAAGTGTGACTTGCTCGGCATTTGATTCGGCGTTAGGAAGCCTATGTAATATTGCTTTGCTTTGTCGCTAAGCGTTTAAAAATTTGTGGAGGACGTAAAAGCGTTTCCTGTGATTTCAGACAAATTTTCAGATAACTGGCACCCATGATTTTAAGCCACAATATGGACAACTGTCGTTACTCTGAAGCGTAACTTATTTAGTGGCACTAGGGAAGATCATGGCGGAACAGCGCAGCACTGAGCTAGCTTTCAGACGCCAAGTTCTTCTATAGTGCCACTAAATATGCTACGCTTATTCAGTGTGAGCGTAGCTTACACTTATCTAGAGTAACGACAGTTGTTCATATTGTGGCTTAAAATCATGGTTGCCAGTTATCTGTAGATTGATCTGAAATCACAGGAAACGCTTTTCCGCCCTCCACAAATGTTTAGACAGTTCGCGACAGAGCAAAGCAATATTATATGAGCTTCCTAACACCGAATCTAATGCTGAGGAAGTCGCTCTTTTGAATCATGACGATCGGCAGTTGCGTCTACTCTGCACAAGCATTAAAATGTCGGCGCCCATAACACTGTTGGCGAACAGAGTGTTGATATTCTAAACGCAGCTCATTGATACCCCATTCACACGGCAGCGTAAAGGTGCCTTTAGCTTAGGTCCCTTAGCTGAAGGTACCTGTCGTAAATGGCGTTCTTGATCACACGATAAATAAACGGAGCATTTTAAGTTGATGTCGATTGCATTCCTGCTAAACCGCGAGAGGAGCACGTGATAAACAATTATTCCTCGAAATCGGTTTCACGCGCAGTTTTTGTAGTGTAGTGGTGGGAGTTTGTTGATAGATTGGGGGAAAAAGAAGAGGAAATAAAGGTGGAGAACAGTGATGGTCGCCATTGCTTGGCTCCTGTCTCTGCCGCCTTTCTGACCATTATTTATCATTTCAACAACTCTACATGCCAGTGACGCTATCGAAAGAAATGGGTGACGACGAAGATAAAGGGTCCTGGGCGGGAGAGTCGGACGACTCGTCTAGAACCTCGAACAAGAGCTCGCAGTGGTCCATCGCGTTCGAGTTCGTAGAAGACATTCTTTTCCACGTGCCGCCGCTGCTACCTGCTAGCTGGAGTATGCGTTCCTCGTTCATGTATTATTCTATCGCATTTGTGTCCACAATCATTTCGTAATTCGCTGCTTATATATATTCAATTTGTTATAATGCATTAAACAAGATATATTTATATATCTGTGATTTTTATTTTGAGTTTTTGGGTCCGAGGCTACTCCCTGTAGCTGTAAAGGGAGCTCGGCGAGCTCCGTTTAACACAGGACCTCCCTTAGCAGAAAGGGACCTTTATGCGCCGTGTGATCACGTTCTCCAGCTCCTTTTACGACAGGTACTTAGGCTAAAGGTACCTTTACGCTGCCGTGTGATTTGGGTATGAGTGGCTCTAGTTCTTCCCAGAAGTGGCGCGCGGCACGTGTCTCGAGCATTTCCAAAAAAATTATTGGCGAATCTTTTCCCAGGATAGATGGGCTTTACTCCACAGATCCTGGGAGCGGGTTTGCAAACCAGTATTCAGACGAAGAGCAGGCCGATATAGGACATAGGAAGTGCAAAACTGCCACTTTATTTCTTCTTTTTTTGCTAGCTTTAAATTAAACTCTAAAAATAAACTTTTTTTTTTTTTTTGCAATACAACGTTTGCGGGCCAAATGTGGTGGTTTAAACGGCCGCAACGCCGCACCCTGTGCTTTCGATAATTTCGAACGTGGTTGGAACTTCGAATCAATTCGGAAATCATTGCTTATTCTACGTTTTGTAAGCCACGGTAATCTACGTATGTACTGGCTCGTATCTCGCGCCGCCTGTTGGCCGCTTCCTGCAGCGGCGGACGCAGAGCGAAGAAGATCTAGCTCGAGATCGGCGGCGAAGAGCCCGTGGCCCGAGCCCACCTCGAGCGCCCGACCTGCATGCGCAGCTGTGAACATGCAACTCCTTTGTTCCGGAAAAATTCTGCGCCATCTATGAGGAAATGGGTACAAATAAATAGCGGTTGAGGGGTACTCCGGCGATTTTTGAGCTACCTTAACTAACTGTATTTTCGGACTCCCCGGCCTTTACCCTTTTCGGTAGGCTATTTAGTAACGCGAAATTCATAATAGTTATTGCGAAATCGGCAAATGAAAATGATGCAAAAACCAACATTCAAATATACCCGCACTTTTCAGTGCCGTGACGTCAGTGGCAGGCAGGCTTGCCAGTCGAGCAAGCAGTCTAAAAAATAGAATAAGCCAATCATTTGTTCCGTGCAGTTGCGGGGGTACTGGAGCGAGCTTCCAAAGCATTCATTTGACACCATGAAACGGCTTCCAATCAGTTGGGAACAAATTCTACAGTCCAAAGAGTGAACCCATGCCTTCCACTGACGTCACTTTTTCGTTGTTGCCAGTAGAGATTTTCAGTTTGAAAAACACGGTGAGGACCAAAATTGTAAATTCAATAACTTCGCGAAAAAATAATATTTTGACCTAATATTTGGGATTCTATTTTAGCGATGTTGTTTGGCAAGTTTAGCAAAATTTCAAGCAAATCGGGGACCATGAAGAAATCGCCGGAGTACCCCTTTGCTTTCATCATTAGGATTCACAGTAAAGACCTTCTAGCTTATCGTCTGCTAAAATATGATGACTTGGAGATCACGCACGACTCCGCATTTGCTCTTGGCAACCCTTGTCTCATTGAACCGCGTCACAGTTTACGCCCGACAAAGTTGCAACCCTCAACCCTCAACCACGAAACATTAAAAAAGGAAAAGAGACGTATTTTACCGCTTTTGAGATTTTCGCCCAGAATATTCACTGTCATTCTCGGAAAGCACAAAAAAACGTTCAGCCTTTCCACTCTTGTGAAGAAGGAAGACCAGTGGAGCTGTACTCGATACACTGCCGCAACGCGCACGCGCCCGTTTCCCGCTTCTTCTCGTCCGACACGCCGCCGATCGTTTATACGTCGGTCGCAGAGTCGGTCGCACACGGCGCACGTGACGCCAAACGCGTAATCCACGAACTCCCTCCGGAACCATCGCCGTTGCGCCCGGGAACTGTTCAGCCGGCGTGGAGTGCAGTCGTCGCCGGGCCTCGCGCTTGCGCTTGGCCTCCGTGGCACGATCGTTGTCCGTGGCGTTAGCCCGCCGGCGCCCATTACATCGCCGGTTCTGTGCTTGGCGGCGGCTTTCCAGGCGAGCGATGTGCTCTTCTTTGGCAAGGAATCTGAAGCGCTCGACGCAGTGGAAGTCGAGGCGACAGCGTCTTGCGACGGTTATGGACCCATCCGCGCGGCTGCGTACGTCGCCGCTCCTTCCGCAGCCAGTTTTCTTTACCCGAAAGGGCACGCGGCTGACTCATCCTGAGTAAAGCCCCTTCATGTTTCAAAATTAGCGCGAGGTGCGTCGATGCACGGGGCACGTGCAACGTAGTCAGCCCCTGGGAAGATCATGGCGGCACAGCGCAGCACTGGGCTTGATATCAGACGCCATGATCTTCCCAGAAGGTGGCGCGCAGCACGTGTCTCGAGCATTTCCACAACAATTAATGGCGCCACTTTTCCCACGATAGAGGGGCTTTAAAGGGGTCATGAAACGATTTTCCTACTTCTTCCTCCTTAGCTTTAATCCTCAACTCAAATGCGAATTGTGAAATCACGTGGTCGTGACATTCCTTCGGCACCGGTGCGATGACTCCTAGCTTCCACCGTGCTTTATGCACACCACTAGAACTTGTCATTCCCAGTGACGACATAAGTTCTGTCAGGGCACTCATTGGCCACGAACGCGAATCCAAATATTCGTCGACGGATTGATTGTTGACGAGCGCATACGTCCGAGTGACGCAGTTCTCGTGTCCAATGCGTGAGCTGGGCTCCGCTGACGTCAGTTTGGCGTCCGGTGACGCGCCTTTGGAACCGCGGATGTATCATAGTGGAAAAGGCGGAGAGCTTTCCGAAGGCAAGAAGGTACAAAATAGTCCACTATATTTTCAAATGTTCGGACCGAAAAGCTGCCTTTTGACTTTCTAGCCTCTTTCTTTCGGCCAACTAAACGATATGCGATTGAGTAAAGTCCCAATTGAAATCATTCGTCCCAACCAAAAATTCGTTTCATGGGCCCTTTATCCATAGAGTTATTACAATAGACGCTAGAGGCTCAGCTGGCGCTAGTGTCTACGGGACTTCCGGTTGCAAATTGAAGCAGACAGCATGCAGTCTACATTTCCAGCCTCCCTGTGTATTCCTATGGGAAAACGCGCGTGAATTTTGTCTCTATCGCCGGAAAATAACATGAATAACTTTTGTCATTTCGTTTGTACCGGATAGTATGTACCTTTATTGGTATTGTGAAAGTGTAATTGCTTTAGTTACAGCATTTTTCTTTACCACTGAGCGATGTTAAACTTCGCTCTATTTCAGGCCCAAACCTCTGTTTCAAGGAAGGTATGTGAAAACGAGCGACGATTCTAAGCAAACTAACGATCGAAAGGAATGTAGAGTGTGTTCAAGGTTTGCTAGCATTTCCATGGTGCTTATATATATATTGCTAATATGCCCGTCCTGTCATTGGATGAAAATGACTCCGTCGTGCATCTTTACGATCGGTTAAAGAAACATTCGAACGCAAAAAATAAAGCACGTGAGCTACGAAAGGTGTGTCTTTTTATTATTTCCTATGTCGGGCAGTTTTTATCGGGCACCTGTTCTCTGACTTCTCCCTATTTGCAAAGATTTAGAGCGTGCGGTTGATGATTTGAACCTAGAACACATTGCATATTCGCACATATTCATGAGCAGAAAGAATAAAGCAGTACTTATTGATTGCATAATCGGACTATATTACGTGGCTTTCAGTTTATTTTGATCGTCTGCGTGCACAAGGAGTTACTTATCCAGTGTTACTGCGTAGTTCTTGCCGTCTCTCTTGGTTTTCCACATGTCCTTCGTTCGTTTGGCACGTATATCCTCCATGCTGGAAAGCGTCGACGCCGTGTTCGCGCTAACAGTGTCCGACAGTGCACATAAATACACGTACGAAGTGGTTTTAACACCGTTTTTCATGCCACGAATTTCAAATAAAAATGCTGTAACTGACCAATTATTTCGTCTGCGTGACTGAGAAATGTTCCAATGTGCCTAGTACGTACAAATTATTCGTGATATTTGCTCTTATAATCGAGCGCATGAGAGAAAATGCACTCGCTTTTTCCCATAGAAATGCATTACCGGAAGTCAATTTCTGACTGCTTGCTGTCTGCTTCAAAATGCAACAGCACACTAGCGCCAGCTGAGCCTCTAGCGTTTATTGTAATAACTCTATGCTTTAATCCTGAGTCCAAACCGAAACTGATAGGAGCGGAAACAGCGCGCAAAACAGACGAGGACGAAGAAACACACGTGACGAGCGCAGCGCTCGTCACGTGTGCTTCTTCTTTGTCGTCGTCTTTTCGCGCTGCTTCCTACGATGAATTCCCACCAACGTGCCGCCCAGCTATCCATTCTTCTATGATGATGATGATGATGATGCTTGTGGCTATCCCCTTTGAAACGGGTGGTCACGTATGTCGTGTCCAAGCCATATGTGTCTTTCACTTTCCACGCTTTTCTCTACTTTTCCACCAATTTTCTAGTCGTCGCTTGGTGACGTCGACAGTCCATCTATCTGTCCATGGATGAAAGCCCAGTGCCTGTGGTAGCAATGGTAGCACTGGGGCCGCTGCCGCTGGTGGACCGATTGCCGCTTGAGCGACTGCCGCAGTCTGTCTGCCCTGGCTTGGGTTGTTTTGGTTAGGCCCCTGGTTGTGCACGTGCCGCGCTTCATCCCATTCTGGTGTCAGGCCGGTGCAGTGCAGAACTAGGTGCGTGATGGTTTCGTCGTCCTGACCGCAGGCCCCGCACTGCACTGATTCTATTGTCGGATCGAACCGCTGCCGATATAGTCTTGTGCGCAGTGCTCCTGCTCGGGCCTCAAACAGGAGACGGCTGCCTAGACTGTTATCATAGTAGGCCTCCGGTCCAATTGTGTCCTTGTGAGCGCTATAGATTTGGAGTGAGGATTTCTTGTTTGCCTCCTTAACCCAGTGGGTCGTCTCCGCCTCTTTGACCCGTCGCCTCACCTCACTTGCCCACTTACTCGCCGTCGCCTCCATGACTGGCTGTGTGAAAAATCCATACTTCTTGCGGAGCTGGTTGACCCGCTTCGCCCACTGTGTCTGCACGCAGTTGACACTGATGTAGTCGAACACTCGCCTTGCCCACCGATGCCTGTCCATATGTAGGAGTCGTCCCTGGTAGGTTAGCTTGCTTGATGCCTCTCGTGCCTCAAACGTTGACCACCCGATGTCTCCTTGTATGGCCTCAATCGCCACGTTGCCGTGGCAGTTGAGTGCTTGGCGACCGACATCTCTCTGCCTGCGTTCTATCCAGGCTCGTGTGTCAGCCGAAGCACAGACGATCTCATTGGCAAACGTGAGCCCAGGCACATGAACAGCTTTCCACAATTCCTTGATCATCAAATATCTGTTACAGCTCCACATAATGCGCCGGCGTAAAATATTTTGCCCTCTCTGGGCTGCCTGTCGAAGGTGTATTTGGTATTCGTCACAGTAGTCGGGCCCATTCGTTAGTGTGACTCCCAGGTACCTATACTTCCCAGTCATCGTAACGTCTTCCTTCTGCAGCTGTAACTTATTATTTACAATGCAGTTCCCAGAGAACTGCACTACTGCCGATTTCTGAACATTAAACTTCAGACCCAACACGGACGATGCTTCCACGCAAATATCTGCTAGCCTCTGCAACGTATTCATGTCTTCAGCCATGAGGACGAGATCATCCGCGTATGCAAGACCCGGTAATGTCCAGTGTGTCACGCATCCATCTTCTATGCGGCGGAGTGAAAACCCTAAACCGGATGTTATTAATTTGCGCTCCATTTCTGCCGTGTACAACATGTACAGTAGAGGTGAGAGAGGGCATCCCTGCTTCAGTCCCCTCTTTACATTGACACGCGTTGAATGTACACCTCCAAACGCGGCTGTAACAGTACCTCCGTCGTATAGTCGCTGTATCAATTCCGTCCACTGGTAAGGCATGTTTAGTCTTTTGAGGCAGTGGAACAGGGACCCATGTGGCACGCTGTCATATGCCTTAGCGACATCCAGGATAGCTGGAAAGGTTGGCGCCATCTACCAGCGACGGCGGCCACTATACTGGTTGTGTGCTTGCCGCCTTC
This sequence comes from Ixodes ricinus, assembly GCA_037355805.1. Classification (NCBI taxonomy): domain Eukaryota; kingdom Metazoa; phylum Arthropoda; class Arachnida; order Ixodida; family Ixodidae; genus Ixodes; species Ixodes ricinus. The sequence goes on along the minus strand of JAZHYW010000696.1, from coordinate 12,768 downwards.
GCTTATAGATGGCGGTAGCTGTCCAGAGGCGTCTTTGTCGACAAGCGTTTTGTACCGGACACGATCCTCGGGAACCTAGCCCTTGACAGCTCCGCTGCAAAAGTTGCATCGTCGAGAACAACCTACTAGGGTAAGAAATAGCAGTTTTCCCCGTTTTTCCCAGAGTCCCATGAATTAACTGGTGTCAAGCGATGGCTGCCGGTGGTGCCGCTTGACCCTACCGAGACCAGCCTCGATCCGCGATCCAGCCTACTAATCCAGAGATCAGCGCTCGGAATGGCGGATGCAGCACGCAATGCATAGAGCCAGCAATGCAGTTGTGTTGCTGCTGTCGACTTTGAGACGATACCATTGGCGTTGTGCGCGACCAAAGGCGTCATGGTTGTCGGCCTTTCAGGGTTGGCCAGACGCTCAGTATGGCGTCGTGAGTATCATGAATCCTACTTCCATTTGTAGAACTAAGATGAATGTCAGACTGCCAACTTTGAAGGTGTTGGTTTAAGGACGCAATGACAACAAGCTGTCACCGTGTTTTTAGGCACACCATCAAAATTGTCACTGACAATCGATAATCCTGGTCCCTACGTCCCAGATAGAAGCCATAAAATGGAGCTACCAAAGTATATCTTCACCAATAGTGAAAAAGACACGGGTGGATGGATGGATGGATGGTAATGGCTATACCCTTTGTAACGGGCAGCAGCTTGCGCCGCCTAGCCTAACATTTCATCATCCTTCTTTTTTTTAATTTGTATAAATTGTGTTATAACACAACCCTCCCCCTTTTAAAGTGATTCCATTGCTTATTTTTATCTGTATTTTTTTTACCCTCCCTAGATCTTTTCCACCAATCTTCCAATCTCCTCTTAGTTACCGCAATTCTTTCCCTATCCATTCGTCCATCCATGTCTGTAAATCCCAGTGCCCCCTCCAAATCCGTAGTCATCCCCCCAAGAGGGTGGGACGAAGCCCCGTGCACCTTAAAATTACGTGTTCTATCGTTTCCCTTTCGTGGTTGCATATGTTGCATAGAGTGTCAATTTCCTGGAATTTAGCCCTATATGTTTTCGTTCTTAGCACCCCCGTTCTAGCTTCAAACAGTAATGAGCTCCCCAATGAATTATCATACAACTGTTCCTTCTTTATTTCTTGTTTTTGTGCCCTGTATATTGTTAAAGCTGATTTCCCCTGCATTCTCTCTTCCCACAATTTCCTCTCTGTTTCCTTTACTCCCTTTTCTACTGATATACTCTGATCGGCCCCATCTCGTTGAATGTATTTAGATCTCAGCTTGCGGGTTCGGTTTGTCCACTTAGTGTTTAGACTTTTCATATATAGATACTTGTACACTTTCGCTGCCCACCGCGTATCCTCAATTTCAGCTAGTCTTTGTTCAAATTTTACTTTACTGATCGCTTCTCTACTCTCGAAAGATGCCCAACCCATATCCCCCTGTACTCCCTCATTTGGTGTATTCCCATGTGCCCCCAATGCCAACCTACCCACACTCCTTTGCTGTATCTCTAAACCTGCCTGGATTTCTGACCTCATACACAATACCGCATTCCCAAATGACAGTCCTGGCACCATGACTCCCTTCCATACACCCCTAACGACTTCATATCTATTATAGTTCCATAGTGCCCTGTGTTTCATGATAGCTGAATCTCGTTTCCCCTTCTTTATTACAATATCTTCATGGTCTTTTAGATACCGTCTTCCTTCACTTAACCATACTCCCAGATATTTGTACTTTTCTACGTGTTCTATCAATGTGTCCTGTATCTCCAGGGTTCCCCCTTCTCGTCGTTGAAAACTATTATACCCGACTTGTCCCTACTAAATTTTAGTCCTAAATTGTCCCCTTCCCTGCTGCAAATCCTAATCAGTTCCTGTATTGTCTCACGACTTTCTGATACGAGTACAATGTCGTCTGCCAGGCACGTAGCCAGGATTGTGCTTTCGGTGGGGGGGGCGCTTATCCCGGGCACCATGCCCCCCCCCTGGCTACGTGCCTGTCGTCTGCATACATCAACCCTGGCAATACTTGATTTACTGTATTTCCTTCCTCCATGTAAGTCAGGTCAAAACCCTAGGATGCGCTGCTCTAACCTTTTTTTCATCTCACTGAGGTATATCATAAAGAACAGGGGAGACAATGGGCAACCCTGTCTAAGACCCCTTTTTATTGCTGCTGGTCTTGTAGTTTCGGCTTCCAATGTTATAACCACCCTATTCTCCGTATAAACCAGTTCTAGAAACTTAACCATGGTTCCCTCTAGTCCATATCCTTCAGTTGGTTCCAGAGATTTTCCTGATTCACATTGTCATATGCCCCTTTGATGTCTAAAAATGCTACCCATAATGGCCTTTGGCTTATCATTGCTATCTCTATGCACTGAGTGATTACGAATAAATTATCATCTAGTCGTCTATCTTTCCTGAAACCGTTTTGAAGCTCCCCCAGAATCTGCTTCTCTCTGCCCATTCTTCCATCTTCTTTTTACAATTTGCATAGCTAGTTTGTATATTACTGAAGTTACTGTGATTGGTCGGTATGATTTGATACTGTCTTTGTCTCCCTTGCCCTTGTATAATAATCTCATCCTGCTTGATTTCCAGTCACTGGGAAGCGTGATACCGCTCTCGACCGCTGGGAGAAGCGAGAGATCGCCCCTCCTCCCTCTTTCAATCCACGATACCAGCTCGGGTGCTGCAAGTGCTTGAGAAGCGCTCAAGTGGACGGAAAGTGTGATAAGAGAAGAAAACTGATAGGAGTTCTGATATGAGATACGTGAGAGACATTCGCGTTCGTGTTTCTAACCTTTAGGTCGGTTAGCGTGCCAGTGCCGTGTAACCACATCGAAGCTTTTTTGTTTTTAATATTTGAGCAGACGTTTGGTCAGACGTCGGCATAACCACAATGACCTTCAAGATTCGACCTGCCCAGCGCACAGACTGCGATTCGATAATGGACTTGATCCGCGAACTTGCCGACTACGAACGAATGCTCGACTCGGTCAAGATCGGGGCTTCGGACCTGGCAAACGACCTGTTCGATGGAGCCCGAAGCGACGAACAGCCTTGGGCTCGCGTCAACCTGGCGACGATAACGACGTCAGATAACGTGGAGCAGGTAGTCGGGTACGTGCTCTACTTCTTCATCTTTAAAGCAGACACTCTGGAACGCGTGGCCTACATGGAAGACCTCTACGTGCGTCCCCAGCATCGTCGCAAGGGCATCGGCCGCGCGCTCTGGAGATCCGTCGCCGAGCACGGGCTGCGCGAAGATTGTGACGTGCTCAACTGGGAAGTGCTCAACTGGAACAAGCCTGCGCTGGATTTCTACATCGAGCACGGCGCCACAAATATATCGGCATCCGAAGGCTACCAACACTTACGCCTGACGTCCGACGTACTGAAGGTGTTGGACTGTGGGAGTGAAACGCCGTGCGGCTCAGATTCAAGAATTGTGGACTTGTAGCGAGTGTTTTCGAAGGTCCGATACCGCCGGCATTGTTTCAAGAGCGTGCGATTCAAGGTAGACTTCTATTCGCAACGTCAACGGCTTGCTTCGCGGTTTCTCAGTTTCACATTTCGGCCGCCAGGTCGTGTTTGTATATTCAGTTCTCACTGCAGACCAAACTACGAGCTCTACAAGACAGATTGGACTAAATGGACACAAGGCATTGCACAGTCTCCATTGTGCTCGGCCCCTGGTGCATAATGGACCAATCTACAGTGATATCCGAGGCTCTGGTGCTGCTTCTCAATATAGTACAAAACTCTCAAAACGTCTTTGAATGTGTCTGTGTGTGTGAGTGTGTGTGCGCGCTTGCGCGTGCATGTACGTGGGTGTGCGTTTTTCTGTGTACGTGCGTGCGTGTGTGTGTTAGAGAGAAACAGAGAGATTTATCATCACAACTTATAACCTCTTGATCAAATTCACTGCTTCGCGTTTCTTACAAGTACCGACAACGTCGCGCGAACGCGCAAGACACATGCCACAAGCGAGTGCTTCGCTGCTACCGCCGCCTTTTGCTTCCAAGGATTGCACGGGGCATGGATCAGTGCACTGGCGCATTTGGCACTATTTTCAAGATGAACACAAACACATTAAGGGGCTTTATACTCACCACGCTACAATCCATAGCATGAAGCCTAGATGACGTCACAGTGTCAGTAGAGTCAGGTTAAGAGTAAAGTGCAACCTCCTCCCACTGCTTTTCACTTCACCCTTAAACTGTTACCAACTGTAGGGATGCAAAATTTCCAAAAATTTCCAAAGCAAAAGAATAAAGCAAGTTATTTTTATAGAAATTGTGGACACATCTGCAAGTTTTTTCAGGAGTGCTAATCCCTCATTTTGTTTTCTAAATATAACAACGTAAATCAATAACAGCTAGAGTTTTCGCGATAGCATTATTACATTATGTTTTTTTAATGTTTATGATAGATTTAGCATCATTGACTCCACATGGCGCGGGGTCAGTCTCGCCCCAGCGTTCGATCCTGCTGTTTCGCCACCATCGACGCCTGCGACGCTAGCCTTTCTCTATTTTGTTTTGGGCACAAGTTTCCCCCATTAAACGTTTAGCTTGCTTCAGTTTTCGTCGCCTCACCAATAGTCATTCGTGACATTTTGCTGGAGGTGCTGGGTACCGCATTCCGTGCCCGTGAAACGTACTCCTCAGAAGATCTGTCTGTCTCGATCCTTTTCAAGTCCCGGAAAACAAATCCCCGTCGACGAGTCCGAGACCCGAGCCAGCCGCCGCAACCAAGGCGAGCCTCCGGACTATGATCAACTATCAAAGCGGCCGGGGAAGAAGAAGACACTGACGATGAACACCACATCACAGCAAGACGGAACGCCACCGACGTCCGTCTACGTAAAGGCCCCACCACGGACGACGTCGAATGTTAGTGGCGATCTTTATGAAGATGTAGACAACTGGTTGAGACAGTACGAGCGCGTTGCCCGGTTCAACGGATGGGGGCCTGAGCAAAGCCTACGGAATGTCTACTTCGCTCGGGAAGGCACGGCACGCACCTGGTTTAAAAACCACGACGCATCGTTTTCGTTGTGGGAAGACTTCCAGGCCGAGCTTCGATGCACCTTTTCCAGCCAGCAGCGGCGTCAGCGGGCCGAAGAATGTTTCTAAGCAAGAAGCCAGTGGCCGAACGAGGGCGTCAAAAGCTTCGTCAAAGACGTTCTCCGCCTCATGAACCGCGCCGACCCAAACGCTCCCGAAGAGAAAACAGCTGCGGGTCCTGATGCGGGGAGTGAAAGAAAACATGTTCGGAGGCCTTGTGCGGAGCCCGCCTACCACCGTCGAAGGTTTCATCATTGAGGCCACAAAGATCGAACTTGCCCTTCAAGCACGGGCCACCCACTACAAGAGACTTCCCGGCTTCGCTGCCCTCTCTCCGTCCAGCTGCAACACACCGGACATCCGTAAGATCATCCGGGACGTCGTCCAAAAGGAAATCAAGAGGCTCCTGCCTGCTGCCCACCAGCCTGTTCCGCAGTCGATAGCCGAAGTTGTCCGCGAGGAAGTTCAGCGGCCATTCCAACCGCAGCCCCCTGCCAGCGTAGCAGCGCCCAAAAAGCCCTTTCTGACCTACGCTGCAGCAGCTCGGAGACCGGCGCCAGCTGCCCGGCAGTATTCGATGCCACCTCGACGTGACCTACCAGTGTCGCAGATTTTCCGACGTCGGGAAGAGCAGGCCCAGCTCGTCCACACCGAACAACCAGCGCCTAGGAAGACAGGTGTGTGGCGTACGGCCGATCGACGACCGCTGTGTTATCACTGCGGTGAGGTTTTGCGCCGAGCGACCCACGACCCCGCTTTGAGGAGTGACCAAAGGACATCAAGGAGTGCCTCCGACGACCTCTGTTCCCGATGCCGACTTTACCACATGGTTCCCGTTCGCCTTCGCCACGACGTGCGCTTTCGCCCTTCCGCCGCTCCCGGCAGGACAGCCTGTTCCTCCTATCTTTTCGAGAAAACTAAGTGCGGCCACGCCTGGAGATAACGTTGCCAAAGATGACCGAAGTAAAGAGCCTCCAAGAACGCCGGAGCGCGTTCTTGGAGGGGCACCACGCATCGGCACTCGTGGACACCAAAGCAGACAACTCAGTCTTGAGTGGGAGGCCTGCGAAAAGAACGCCGTGCGATGGACCTCAAATACGAATCATCGGACGGCACCTAATCACACAAGTCGGGAGATGCACTGCTCACGTCGAGATCCATGGTGAGACGTGCCCTGTGAAGTTCGTCGTTCTACAAGACTGTGCCAGAGACGTTATCCTCGGAATAGACTTTCTCTGCGAGTACGGCGCCGTCATCGACCTTGGGGCAAACCAGGAGACGCTGCGAAAGCCTGTCTTTCCGCCGGTAGAGCCCAACACGACGGCAACCGCGATACGAGTTATTGCCGACTTCGTGTACCTTCCGCCGCGGTCGAGTGTTTTCGCAACCGTCATAACCGACGCAGCCATGTACGGTGAAGCTCTTTTAGAAAGCAGCGTCCAACTGCTCCTTGAAAATGGAATTGGCGTCGCACGAGGCGTAACGAACCTCCAAGAAGGACATACAACTGTCCTCGTGACGAACTTTCGAGAGGAGCAGCGGCACCCAACGAAGGGTACCACCGTGGGCTACGTCGAGGAACTTGAAGCGTCATCATGGTCACCGAAATCTCTGAGCAAACCTTGTCGTCACAGCACAAGAGCATGTCGCCACCGCAGCTCGGCATTAACCCCAAGCTCCCAGCACCAAGGCGCCGGCAACTGGTTGATCGTCTCGCTGAATGAAGTGACTGTTTCGCCACGTCGTCGAAAATACGCTAAACACCTGTGGCGAAACATCGCATTGGGCGCGTTCAGTAGCAGCTCCCTCAGCTCCAAACGGAGTAACTCGAGTCGGAGCACCGGAACTTTGTCAGTGACCCGGAAATAGTTCATACCGCGCCCCTTTCACTCCTCGCGCACCGTATCAAGACTCGGTGCACGAGAGTGCGACTCCTTTTCTCCGGAGTAACGCTTCGGAAGTCGTTTTTTGCCGTCTGGTGGAAGGAGCGCGAGCTCCTTGACTCCCGGAGCCGCTACTGAACGCGCGCATTGTTACCGACAGCGACGTGCACCCACTCCACCAGTCACCGTACCGGGTCTTTTTGAAAAATAGGAACGTCATCTGAGAGCAGGTTCAAGAAATGCTCGATGATGACATCATTCAGCCGTCAAGCAATCCATGGGCTTCACGTGTCGTTTTAGTAAAGAATTTCAGAACCCTGAGATTCTGCGTGGACTATCGTCGACTCAATGCTGCGACTAAGATAGACGTATACTCGCTCCCCCATATCGACGATGCTCTAGACCGACGAAAATAATCCCTGGAAAAGGGGAACAAGAGGGACAAAGGACAAACACAGATCTCCAAACACTGCTAGGTGACTGGTGCGTGACCGAAAAAATCCGCCTGGTCCGGGTATCAAACCCGGGACCTCTTCATTTCCAGTGGAGTGCTCTACCAACTGAGCTACACCAGGGGTTAGACGTCAGTAGAGCAAACAGGGTTTATCAGCTGCCACCAGTCTGACCCAGGTCGGATTTTTCAGTCGCGCACCAGTCACCTAGCTGTGTTTGGAGATTTGTGCTTGTCATCTGTTCCTCTTGTTCACCTTCTCCAGGGATTATTTTCGTCATTCTTGTCCAGCTCGCTTGCACCTTTGCATTTAATTGCATTATAATTATAATTCTAGACCGTCTGCACCACTCCCGATACATTTATTCGGTGGACTTCAAGAGTGGCGACTGTCAGATCGAGGTTGACGAACAGGACCGGGAGAAAACTGCCTTCGTCACACCCGACGGACTGTACGAATTTAAAGTGATGCCCTTCGGACTATTCTAGCTTGTCGTAGACAGCGTGCCAGCAGGCTTAAAAGGCAGAACTGTCTTGTCTACCTCGACGGCCTTGTAGTGTTCGCCGGCAACTACGACGAGGACTTACGACGACACCGTTTTGTATTTCAAGCCATCAAGGCTGCTGGACTAAATCTAAAGCCAACGAAATGCCGGTTCGCTTATGGTGAACTTAAGTTCTTAGGCAACGTCGTGAGCAGTGAGGGTGTTAGTCCTGAGCCCTGAAATACGCGCGCCGTATCCGCATTTTCCTCGCCGTCGGATAAAAAAGCCGCAAGAAGATTCTGAGGCCTTTGAGCCCACTACAAACGCTTCATCCGAGATTTTTCGAAGCTTTCTGCGCCACTCACATGCCTTACAAAAGACGACGGAAAGTTTCAGTGGACGGAAGAGCACCAGTGTTGTGGCAGAAGCTAGCGCCACGCACCGGGCGGCCGCCTCGTGGGACAGAGCGCGGGCGGCACGAGACAGATGGAATGCCGACAGGACGATCTCGGCTGCGGGCCACGCTGGCTCGCTCTCTTTATGTATATATTCCTGTAAATATAAGCCTGTAACAACTGGCGACGAGGAGAAACGTGAGTGAACAGGCTTGTTCTGTACCGGGAGAGACGGCGTAGCGCCGGCGCCATGCCGAAGTTGGAAGCATTTACTGGAGAGGGTGGGGACGCGTGGCAAGAGTACGTTGAAGTTTTGGAACAACACTTCATCGCTCACAGCGTTCCAGCGGACAAACAACGTGCAGTATTCCTGAGTTCGTGCGGAAGACCGACGTATTCCCTGCTCCGGAGGCTGGCGGCACCCAGGCGCCCCAGTGAAGTTCCACTCAGCGAAAGTTTACAACTACTCACGGATCATTATGCACCAAGACCGTCCGTGATTGTCCAACGCTACCACTTCTATTGCCGAACGCAGAACGAAGGTGAAGCAATTAAGGATTTCATCGTCGAGCTACGTAAGCTGGCGGATCCATGTGAGTTCGGTCGGGAGCTGGACAACAATCTAAGAGACAGACTCGTCCACGGCATTCGGAACGACCTCATGAGAAGACGCCTTTTGGAGGAGCCCGAATTGACACTGGACCAAGCCGTCCAGATTGTTTTGAGCATGGAGGCAGCGGCCAAGGGAGCGGAACTAATGACTGGCCAGGCGGCAGAGACGGCTTTGAATCGAGTATCGAGTGCCAGGTAGGCGGCCGACGACTGTCCTCGTTGCGGTGGACGGCACCATGAGTCTGCATGCAGATTCCGAAGGCTGCAGTGCTTTTCTTGCCAGAAGAAAGGACATGTGGCTAGGAAGCTGCCCGTCCAAGCAGAAAACAAAAAATTCGGAGGACACGACGGTCCCTGACAGACAGCATGGCGGCGAACGGGCGGGAAACAACGCCCGACGAACCGTGATGGCGGTGGAGACAGCGTCCGTCAACGAGACTGGAGGGACAGACGTCGACAGCTTGTGGTTACTGGAACACGGGTCGGCGGAGGATGCTGCTGCAGTTGCGCAAACCGAAGTCGTGAACTTTCTGGAACCACGAGTACCGCCCTTATGTGCTACGGTGACGGTTGAGGGCCAGACGGTGCGTATGGAAGTTGACACGGGGGCCGTTTACTCGGTCATGGATGAGGTGGAGTTCAAAAGGCGTTTCCCGACAGTGACTCTTCAACCGTCCGACGTCAAGTTGCGAGGGTACTTCGGACAACAGGCGGCGGTTGCCGGGAAGGCCATGGTGGCTGCCGAGTTCGCAGGAAGGCACGCTCAGTTGCCTTTGTTCGTGGTCAGAGGAGGGTCCCGGGCCCTTCTTGGGAGGAATTGGGCGAGAGCTTTTGGCATGCCGCTCGACAGTCTGCTAGACGTCCACCGCGTCGACAGTGCGGAGGATTGGGTCGGCAAATTCTCAGAACTGTTTGCGGAGGGACTCGGTACCCTTCGTGATGTCAAGGCCAGAATAAGAGTGCCGGAAGACGTCAGACCAAGGTTTTCTAGGCCAAGAGTGGTGCCGTTCGCACTTCAGGATTTGGTGGCGCAAGAGCTCCAGCGGTTGCAGCGTGAAGGCATCCTGAGTCCGGTGCGCACGTCAGAGTGGGCAGCACCGCTGGTTCCAGTTCTGAAGAAGGATGGAAAGATCCGGCTGTGTGGGGACTTCAAGGTTACCGTGAACCAGGCGGCAGACATTGAGACGTACCCAGTGCCGCGGGTGGAAAGAAATCTGGACCAAGTTGGCGGGAGGCGTGAAGTTCTCGAAATTAGATCTCCGGGACGCCTACCAACAAGTAGAATTGGATGAAGCATCAAAGAAGTATGTAACAATTAACACCCAGCAAGGACTTTTCCAGTATAACCGGCTTCCGTTTGGTGTGGCTTCGGCGCCTGCAGTGTTTTCAACGGGAGATGGAAAACCTGTTGCAAGGTTGTCACAAGGTGGTCGTCTATTTTGATGATATTCTAGTGACGGGCGTAACGGAGGAAGAACATCGCCGAAACCTAGAAGAGGTATTGCGGCGTCTGAGCAGTGCCGGATTGAAGCTGAAGCGGCAAAAGTGCACCTTCGGGGCGTCGAGCGTCGAGTACCTGGGCTACGTCATCGACAAGGATGGCCTGCATCCGGCACCCCAGAAGGTCGAGGCCATTGTCCAAGCACCCCAGCCAACGGATGTACGTGAACTACAAAGTTACTTGGGTCTTCTTAACTTCTACCGAAGTTTTTTGCCGAACTTGTCATCTGTGCTGCATCCGCTGCACCAGTTACTCAAGAAAGGAGCATCTTGGAAGTGGGGTCGTGAGCAAGCGGGAGCATTTGAAACCAGTAAGAAGTTGCTGACGTCAGCTGATGTGCTGATTTATTATGATGCCAAGTTGCCGTTGCTACTATGTTGCGATGCGTCGCCGTACGGCGTTGGAGCAGTGTTGGCACATCGAATGCCAAATGGTGCAGAGCGACCTGTGGCGTTTGCTTCAAGGAGGTTAACAGCAGCAGAGAAGAACTATAGCCAGTTGGACAAGGAGGCTCTGGCAGTGATGTTCGGGGTGCTGAAATTCCACCAATACGTCTGGGGAAGGATTTTTGAAGTGTTTACAGACCACAAGCCATTGTTAGGTCTGATTGGGCCCGATTGCCGCATTCCGCTCCAGAGTTCACCGCGGGTGCTGCGGTGGGCGTTGACACTGAGTGGCTACAATTACAAGCTGTCCTACAGGCCAGGTGCCAGTTTGGGCAATGCAGATGCCCTGAGTCGACTGCCACTACCAGTCAAAAAATTGGAGGAGTCAAGAGTCTTAGATGTATTTATGCTCGAGGGGGCATACCCAACGGTTCTGTCTGCTGCAGTAGTCGAGGCGGCGACTGGCCGAGACCCAGTGCTGGCTTCGTTACGTACGGCGTTGTGGACTGGGGGCCATCCACCATCCGGAGCTGAGTGGCGGCCATTTTTAAACCGCATGGAGGAATTCTCTGTGATGGAAGGCTGTGTGCTACAGGGGAACCGTGTGGTGGTTCCAGCGTCGCTGCGAGCGGCAGTGCTGGATCTGTTACACGAGAGTCACCCGGGGGTGGAGAAGATGAAGCTGGTGGGCCGAAGTCACGTGTGGTGGCCGGGCATCAATGACGACATCGCGGCCAGAGTGGGCAGATGTACGGTCTGCCAAGTGCATCGAAAGGCTCCACGGGCAGTGCAGCAGACACCGTGGCCATTCCCGGAGCGTCCGTGGTCACGTCTCCATGTGGATTTCGGGGGACCTTTTCAAGGCGTCTACTTCTTGGTGTTGGTGGACGCGTTCTCCAAGTCGGTGGAAGTACTCCGCGTACCGTCACCGTCGGCAGAGGCTACGGTGAAATGCCTGAGGTCCATCTTCGCAAGTCATGGGTTGCCGGATGTGATTGTGAGTGATAATGGTCCAGCATTCACAAGCGCCCAATACAAGTTGTTCCTGGATCGTAACGGGGTGAGACCAATACTTATCCCTCCATACCATCCAGCATCCAACGGCGCCGCAGAAAGGGTGGTACAGACTGTAAAAGAGAAACTCAAGAAGTCTGAGCCTGGGGATTTTGAGTGTCGGATCGCCAGGGTGCTGTTCACGTACCGGACAACACCACATAGTCTTACCGGACGCACCCCTGCAGAGCTGCTCATGGGTCGGCGCTTGAAGACTGCATTGGACTTATTGCGGCCGGATCTTCGAGGCAAGGTGCAGTTCCGACAGTTGCAGCAAAAGGTATACAGTGACCGGTCAGCACGAGCAGAGCCGGTACCCCGGCCAGGAGATGCTGTTTGGGCCAGGAATTTCAGGCCGGGACCTCGTTGGGTACCTGCGATTGCTGGGGCGACCACCAGCGCCTCGTCGGCCAAGGTTCAGCTGACAGATGGTTCAGTTTGGAACCGTCATGGAGACCACCTGCGGCATCGGGTGACGGAGGCTGAACTAATGGATGACGAATCGGGACAGGAACTGCCGCAGTTCGTCGGGCAGCAGCTAGAGGAAGCAGACGGGGCAGCTCCACAGGTGCAAATGGAGCTGGCGAGTGACTGCCAGCCCGGCATCTCAGCAAAACCAGGGGTGTCCGTCAGCCCAGAAGGCAACTGTCGCCCAGAGGTTCCTGTAGCGCAACCGTACCCAGCACTCCGGAGATCTACGAGAGTCCGGAGGGCGCCGCAGCGGTATTCGCCATAACCCCGGACTTGTGGGGGAAGGGTGTTGTGGCAGCAGCTAGCGCCACGCACCGGGCGGCCGCCTCGTGGGACAGAGCGCGGGCGGCACGAGACAGATGGAATGCCGACAGGACGATCTCGGCTGCGGGCCACGCTGGCTCGCTCCCTTTATGTATATATTCCTGTAAATATAAG